>BHFT01038399.1:0-21160 GCA_004320025.1 Laticauda laticaudata
AGAGAGAGATAGTACTGGGCAATCTATGCCGTGTGATTGAGCAGGCTGAAGGAGCATCCATTAAGCATTACGCATCCGTCTTGCGCACTGGCCACAGGCTCCAGCTGGTGGGGTTGGCACCAAGGTGTTCAGGAGGTTGCGCTGCTTCTTCGCTTCACTTGGAGGCTCGGTTGGGGCGTTGACATGCTGAGTGTCGATACAGGTTTTCGCCCTTGCCTCATTCGCAGGCTCATGGTCCCCAATTGCACTTGTTGACGGCCACATGTCTGTTCGCAAAGGACTGGGAGCGGGTGGCTATGAGAGTTGTGGGCAGGATGAGCAAGCTTCGCAGATCTCTGCACGGTCGCTCTGGGCGATGCTGCATGGGTGGTGAGAAGTATGACTGTTTGCCAGGTTGCAAAGGGCGTTCTCCACACCTCGCTTGGCCTGGACAGCCTGTAGTGTGAATGATCCTGCTCTGTCACGGGTCAGGAGTCTGGGAAGTGTATGGCTTCATGAGGGTAGGTTTTTGAGGGAGAAGCGTCATCTCCGATGATGAATGTAGGGCCATCTTGCGTGTCGTTGGGGCCGGGGTCTGGATCTGGGAAGCCACGATGGGTTGTTCAGCCTCCTTGAGGTGACTGCGTTGTATCCTGGGCTATGTGAAGATGAGCCGTAGGCCTGAAGCATCGTGTACTGAATTTGTAGCCAGCATCGACCATGGCGAAGAGGACGATTGCTGGAGAAGCGCTGTGTAGGTTGAAATGAGTGGATCCCCGATTGGCTGGAGGCTTCGCAGGGCCACGTGCTTGCCATCAATGGTGTCAACCGGTGTGTGGGAAGTTCCACCGTCTGGATACCTGCTTCTGCAACTTTTCTTCCATCCTTTCCTATAGTGGGGGGCACTGGAGGGAGCTCTCTTGTATTCTTCGATGATGGCGTGCGAACTTCTCGAGCACAATGCTGATTGATGTTGTGTGGCACCCTCCAGCCGGTATTGGCATGCTTTGGTAGGTGGTCCCTGAGGCAGGTGAGCTTGCAGAGTGAGTGGCCACTGAGCCAGGTTCCTAGGCTGGGCTGGAAGTTGAGTGTGTTGCCTTGTCAACCTGGGTGTCAGCCGCTGCACACTTCGTGCAAACATGCTGGAGCATCCTCATGAAGTTCTGGAAACGCCCGTTCGTTCTGAGCTCACGACCATCCGCTGTGTTAAACAGTCATATGCTGCTGGCTTCTCTCCCGATCCATTTTCGGACCAGACGCTTTTTTGGCCGCCTCTTTTTTCTGTCCGGTAGTAGAGTTCACAGAGCCTGTAGATGGCTTGTGACTGGTTGCAGAAGGATGGTGGCTGGCGAAAGGACTGTGGTACGATTCCATGTGGACATGAAGTGGATGCTGGATGGAAAGAAGAGTCAGATTGAAGATGCAGAGGTCTGCGCCGCAGGGCTGCTTGGTCTGAAAGTGAGATCTAGGTGAGTTGTCCCTTTTTTATAGGCAGTCATAGGTTGTCCTTTGGCATCCCTAGGCATGCCCTAGACATGCCTTAATATCGCCGGAGGGATAGGTCCCCTCTGCGAACGGTTTTTTCCGCTTTAAACGCTTTTGTTCCAGTGCTGCATCGTTTGCATCCGTTTGACATCAGTTCCTGCGTCCGTTCCGGCTTCCATGCCTCCGTCCGGTTGGGAATGCGGAGTTTGCGGCGGGATAGCGCAGCGGATTTGCCAGCGGGTATAGCGGATAGCGGTAACGGATAGTGTGCGGATTGCAGACGGACGAACTGGATGCATTTGCGCAAATAGTTTTGGGCAGCCCAAAATTTCGGAGTGGAGTGAAACGTTCAATTAAAGGATGCTGGGACCGGATAGAGAGGAAGCTAATAAACGGAGGGCAGTGAGTATCACATTTTCGAACTAGGATGGCAAGGTTTTTTGTTCCGTTTTACATCCTCTTTGCATCCGTTGGTGTCAGTGTGAAACGTTAAAGAAACTTGGAAAACGCTATGTCTCGTTCCTGGGTAGTCTCACTGTGCATATGTTGGTTTTCATAACGCTCTATCTCTTTGAGCATCCGTCCACTGAGATTTCATCCACTCAAGAAGTTTTGAGCTGCACAAAACTTTGTGAACGGCTGAACTTTCCGCTGTGTATGATGTATTAAGTCTGGGACATATTGAGAACAAACTTCTATTCATTTATTCATCTTTAAACGTCCGCTGTATCCTTTCTGCATCTCTGGCCATAACCGCTCACTCACATCCGCTGCGCTTGAAACGGAAAGAGGGAAGGAACGAAAGGTACAACGGAATTTCTATCATGTCAGCGTAGTAGCATACGGGAAATAGAAAGGATGAGCAGTGAATCGGTTTTGCATTCCTAATCATCCTCTAGGTTCTATCAACATTCCGTTTTTAACGACGCCACATCATCTACCTGCACGTCTGTTTCTTTTCCTTTCTTTTTCCGTTCTGTTTATTGCAAATTTTTGCCACTTTTTGGAGTGCGGATGACAATTGGATGGAGCACCCCGAAATTTTGCTCGTCCGCTGTGTCCTTTTTGCATACGTTTTGCATCTGTCGGCCAGTGGGACCTAGCCTTAAGAGAGCTGGATGGGCAAACTGCTAGTTACAAATGTATGCAATGTATCAAATGCACATTATCATGGCTGCCGCAAAAGAACTGATCAAAAGCAAAGCACATGTGTTATATTAAAATACAATTTGGGGCAACATCTTAATTTGTGCTAATTATTGATTGGGAAGTTCCCTAGATCGACTAACAAACAGGCTACACAAATCTTTGCACTGAAAACAAAAGAAATGCAAAGTAGGATGAACAGGACAACAGGCAAGTGGCTTTTAAAAAATGCAAGACCTTTATATCTGGATCAAACTATGATTCAGACAGTGAGACTTAATTTGTACAAACCATTTCTCGGTGTGTTGCCTGAACTGACACATGATCCTATTGCAAGGACTAAAGTAGTTGTAAAGGAAGAACCCTCCAGTATTAATATCTACATCAGATTGAATTTTCAAAATTTGTTGGGTTAAAAGCCACTAATTTCAAAGTCTAGGCATTCTTAGCCTGAAAGGGCATACTGTCTAAAAATAGAAGCAGATCATAGCTACATTTACAGGACTTGTCATGAATAGCAGTGGCTATATCAGTTTGCTGATTCAGGGATTTCATAATTTAACTTTCTACAATCCGAAATATTGTAAATCAGCATAGATTGTCAGACCAACAGCATTCTCATAAATCTCAATCTGCATAGCTAGTAATTAAGAAATACAGGAATTATTAGTTAAAACATCTGGAAAACATTAGGGCTGTTCACGTCTAAATTATTAAGCACTAAAACCTAATGAATTACAGCTTGTCCTCAACTTACAACTGATCACCTAGCAAACAAAGTTATGGTTACCTCCAAAAGCTACTTATGACCCTGTTTTAAAGTTACAGACACTGCAGCAGCTAGGGAAGCAAAATTGCCACACAACTGCCTTCCAGAAATGGCTGCCTTTTTGGAACAGCCAGTTTCTTGCAATTAAAAAAAAAAAAAAAGGCAGCTGCTTCAAGGATACAGCCACATGGCCCAGGGATGCTGTAGGATGGAAAAGCATGCCTGCCTACCCCAGTCAGGAGCTGTGGAGATCTTTGAAAAGTGCATTGGTGACAGGAAGTAAGGAGGAAAGTGTGGGGCCCAACAGGGTGGGAGACAGAACCAAGGCCTGTTGAGATCCAATGGAGGGAAGGCCAATGAGGGCCTGGAAAAGGAAGCAGACCCAAGGCCTTCCGGGGCCCTTGAGGGATAGGAAGGTGGGTGAGGTCTTAGGGAATGGAGAAGGCCTTGGGAAACCTGAAAGAGATGGGTCTGGTCCTGTGCAACTCACACTTCTAAGGAACCAAATGCTTTGCTTAATGACCTACGAGGTCGCTTAACTATCACATCAGTTAGAACAGGGTAGTTGTTATGCGAGGTGATCACATAGTTACTTCAAGTAACAATCATCATAATTTGTGACAATATTGGGCAGGTTCC
This sequence comes from Laticauda laticaudata, assembly GCA_004320025.1. Lineage (NCBI taxonomy): Eukaryota > Metazoa > Chordata > Lepidosauria > Squamata > Elapidae > Laticauda > Laticauda laticaudata. The sequence goes on from BHFT01038399.1 coordinate 4,019, forward strand.
ATTATGATTATGACAAGAATTGACAAGAATTAGCTGTATAGACCGACTTTATTGTACAACTAAACCTTAATTTACTGTCTAAAATATTTATTTTTCAACCATGTCATAAGTAATGTAGGCTTTTTTTTCTCATTGGTTTTAATCCCCATGCCTTGAACAACAGCCTGACATACAGAAATGTAGCAACCATATATTTTCCTACCACTTATTTACATGCCAAAGAAATATATTTATGTCAGGTTGCTATTCAAGGCACATAGTGGGGCCAATTTTAAAAAGCAATGATTTTTAAATACAAACAACTTTGTATTTTAATTATATACAGGCTATCTTTAATCTTAAACAGATTAATGCTGCAATCTTGACTACCATAGCAAGTGCCATTTGAACTTACTTTTGAGGAATCATATAGATTTGCTTTGCAAACACCACCATAAATTCTTGAGATAAAAGACCATGCTTATTTTGACAGTTCAAAAATCCACCCATATTTTTAAATAGTCTGCCTCACTTTTGAAGCAATGTAGTCTATGAATAAAAAAAAGTATTATATTAAACGCTATATTTAAGTAACTTAACTTTTCTTGACAACTGATGAAGAATTTACAGGTAGTCCTCAACTTACAACTTACAATTGAGCCTAAAATTTATGTTGCTAAGTGAAACATTTATTAAGTGAATTTTGCCCCATTTTAACCTTCCAAGCCACGGTTGTTAAGTGAATCACTGTAGTTGTTAACTTAGTATCCCGGTTGTTAAGTAAAACTGGTTTCTCCATTGACTTTGCTTGTCAGAGAATTCTCGCATAATCCTGGGGCACAGCAAAGGTCATAAATATGAACCAGCTGCCATAAATCTGAATTTTTGTCATATGACCACAGGGATGCTGCAAAGGCTATTAACGATGAAAATTGGTCATAAGCCATTTTTTTCACTGCCATTGTAACTTTGAACAGTCACTAAATGAACTGTTGTAAGTAGAGGACTCCTTGTACTTTAGAACACTTTAATTAAATCTGTGGTACCAGTCCCCTACCAATTTTAATGGTTGAGTCAAAGTACTTTTTAATCATTTCATACTATCTATAGATTCTTATATAATGGCAAACAATAACATCCATGCACAAATACACCAATGGGTTGGGGAACCTCCATGTTTGCAAAGTATAGCAGTTCTTTAGGGGGGAAAATCATTTTTCACAACCTGGTACTGTCTCAATAAGTTGGAATAGCAATTCCTAGAATATGTAACATTTGGCCATTTTGGTCAGGGAGTTGCTGTCATAACAGATCTGGACCAGTAAGCTCTGTGGCTTCAAAAATAAGACTGAATGGTGACAAGGAAAAGCTGAACATTATAGGTAGAGAGGAATGGAATTAAATATAATTCAACAGGGTAAAATAGATGGCTGACACAGAGACTCCATAAAAAATTGTCTTTATTGGCAGCCATGCACAGTGAACATGGAGAACAATTTGGTATTGACTATAACCTGTGACTTGCTGTATAATGTTTCAGAGAGATTTTCTTACCTAAAAAAACAAAATGACCACAAGGTAGGCAAAAAAGCAGGTGGGGACAAAGGAAACCATGGACTAGAAGGAAAACTCCACTCCTCCTTGATCCCAGCCTGTCCCCAAAGTCCCCTTCCATCCAAAGGTCTCATCTATCAAGGCTCCCATCCTCCATCTAACCCTACCTTGCTAGCAGGCAGCCAAATTGCTACCTTGTCCTTCCCACTCACTGCCACTGAGGGATTTAAAATTTCAGTCTTGATTCTTTCCACCAGCCAATTGCATATCGGGCGCAGAAAGAAAGCCACATAACATGGATTTCTGGGAAATGTAATCAGAAGGAGCTGTAATGCAGAAGTAGCCACAACTTCCCCAAATTTCATCTCCCAGGAGTCATAGGTCTCAGCATTCTTTGTTATCCCATTGGAGTTAACTTGGTTCAATAATTGTTCCCCTATACTTTCCAATTTCCCTCAACTGAAAGTTGGAAAAAAAGGGAGAGGGGAGTTTAATAATACATACATAGAAGATAGCCATGAAGACTTCTTAAAAGCCAGACAAATTACCAACACATTAACAAAATCACAATATGCCAGCCATCTTGCTCAACAGTGGTTTTTCACAGAGAAACCAGAGTTTCTATAGAAATTCCCAAGTTTAATTCCTGGCTTTTCACTTAGGAAGATGAGATAAAAAATAATGGAAAGATCATAATCAAGATTCTGCATAATTTAATCAAGGAAAGATAAAGGCCTAAAAGTTTGCACAAGCTGGCTTTTGAACAAGGAACTAATCCATTTTAACTAAAGCTGTACCAAGAATGTCATAACAGGTGGCAACACTTAGGCATTCTTGACTGAACCTGGTTAATACTTTTATTTTTATTTATTTATTTTAGTCAATTGCTTACAAGATAATAGGTATAAGTAAAAACATAGTTATGAATACATGGGTACATATAAGAATAAAAAAAATAAAAGAAACAATAGGACAGGGAGGGTAGGCACACTGGTGCGTTTATGCATGCCCCCTATAAATAAGAGACCATCAGAGCTTATAGATAAAATGGGAAGTTAAAAAAGCATTTTGCAAAAAAGGCAAACTATTTCCACACTGTTGCCAAGGTAACTTCACAGATATTGTACATATAATTACCAAGAGTCAAAATTAGTATCAAGGGAATTTTTACTGTTTTTCTCAACATCTATAACTAGGCCTGGTCAACAGCAGCATCAGCATGAGATGGAACAAATTGGAAGTGACAGAATAAACTGTAACACTTTTTCTGGAAAGTGACATAGCATATTTTTTTTAAACATGCAGCCAATTATTTTATGGACTTCTGGAACAATTTTTTGCCACAGATAAACAGCTAATCTGTTTTCATCTTGTCACTATGGATGACTTCATGGAGAGCCATGCACATACTATAACTTTTTTAGACAAACAAGCAAATGTTTTGCTTGTAACAGACTCCGGATCAAGCTCCATCATTTAAAGCATGGGTGTCCAACTTTTTGGCTTGCCTGAAGAATAAACAGAATTGTCTTGGGCTATATATACATATGCATAATAGTTAATACATAGAGTCAACTTCCTTTATTTTTTATATTATCTTGTGAGACTGCATTACTAGCTTCCAGGGGCACAGGTGTTCCATGGACCAGAGGTTGGACACACCTGATTTAGAGAATGAAAGCTACTGCCAGCCCAAGAAAAGCAGATCTTTTTAGATAGCTTCTTAGAACAATGGCAAGTCTTTGCAAACTTTTTAATGGTGGTATTAATTTTAGTTCAACTTAATTTTCTAAACAGTGTCACATTGTTTATGTATGTTACATTTCTTTTTCTTACATATTATTTTTATTAATACTTTTAACATACTTTTATTAACAATACTTTATTAACATACTACTTTTATTAACAATACTTACTTTTAACATACTCCTACTAACAATTACCACCACTCGGATAAAGTAACTCAAAGGAAACAAACATTTTGTGGGACAGAATAAAGTAGGGAAACCCAGTCTGACCCAGTCTTTGGCTTCCCTAAATAATAGTTTCATTAGTCTTGGTTATATATGCTAGGACTGAAGAGAAATGTAGTCCAATACATCTGGAGAGCCCTTATTTGGACAAAAACTGCTTTGGAGAGAAAAAACACCCATTTTGAAGGAAGGCAACACTGATTCCTCTGGCAGCCAAGTTATAGCCTAGGAGTAAAGAAACTCTATGGATTCTCAAATTATTGAGCTTCTTGTCATTCCTTTGGCACTGTTTGTTGAACTGCTGGGAGTTGAAGTTTAGCAAAATTTGGAAGGCAACAATTTCTCCAAGCCGGGGTCGCCAACCGTTTGGACCTCAGGGACCACCAAACTCATAATTTTAAATCCTGTGGACCAGAAACCCTGGGAAAATCCCCAAAAAAAAGCCTGCAGGAAAATTCCCCACCCCATTCTTTTTTTGGGATAACAGGATACCATCTCCAGCTCCGTTCTTGGAGGTGGGGGGTGGGGGAGAGAGAGAGAGAAACTTTTGGCTTCATGCAAGGAAAGCAGCAGAAGCCTTTCTTTCTCTCCCCTAAACTCCACCAGAAATGTGTTTTTGTGAGACTTGTTGTGCCAGCACAGCCTCTTGGAGCAGGATGTCTTGCAGGGTCCCAAAGACTCATTTCTGGTGGAGTTTGGGGAAAGAAAGACTTTTGCTGTTTTCCCTGTGTGTAGCCAAAAGCAGAAGAAAGAAGCGGAGAGCAGCAGCCTGGATTAATTGCTTTGGGGCTGACATTTGTCTGCAGACCACCAAAATTTTCTCATGGACCACCAGTGGTCCCCAGCCCACTAGTTGGTGACCACTGCTCCAACCCATTTCATAAACAATTCCAAAGATTCCACTGTATTAGTTACAGAAACATTGGGGGGATTATCACTGACTGTTTCAACAGATACCATTAATGTTTCTCACAAACTTTATCTTTCTATATATAGACTTATACAAAGTTGATGGCACACAGAAAGCAAAAGTAAAATCAATTTATCTAATCCAGATCACAGTAATGAATTTGCCCTGGCAAATTCAAACATCTAAACAGAGTCAGACTGGGTTCATCCTTAAATAGAAGATCAGTAGAAAATTCCAGGCCTACAAGCTAGCTTGAGAAAGACTTTTAAAAATCTTCAAAATATGTTAACAATTACATCTGCAACATTGCCATGAAAATTCTATGGCTATGTTTGTGTCCTCACTAGGAATCAAACTCTACCCAAGAAAATCTTGCCCATTTAACATTGCTTCCTAACAAAAAGCTCTTTTTAGATTTTGCAAGCTGAGGAATAAATGTGTTTAAGTCATCCTGCGTTCCAGCAAAAAAATAAACACCTTCAAGTCTAATCATAGGATATGACTTTGAAGAAAAATTAAATTAGGTGGTTAATTGTTTGATGTCTATCTCAAGGCTTGTGAATATGAGTTACACATTTTAGATGTGGATAATTTTCTCTCCTTGAAGAAAATATGCCTTCAATATTTGACAGAAAGTATTTTTCTATTTTCAGTCCAGTGGGTCTACTTAGTTCTTAAATAAGCAGAGTGTCAAGTTTTCAAGTAATGAAATCCATTTTAAAAGAAAAATAACCAAGTTATGGGCTTGACACAGAGAACATATAGACACAGTAGCAGAATATAGATGATAGTATTTATTCCACATGTCATGACCACTGCTGAACAGAGGACATGGTTAGTTCTTCAGATACATTCACTGCTACTCAGGAGTCTGTAACAAGCCAAGATATCAAAATGAATTGTGAAAAAAAACTACCAAATGATGTAATCGTGCACAGATATAATACAAAAGTTGTGACATTTACATGACAATGTAACCATGCATGTGATATCATCTAGCTCCTCTTATTCTCTCTGTAAACTCCACTATGCTGGCACTCCCAGTTAACAACACAATAAGTGATGGGAAAAACTTCAAAGAATTGTTGCCAGAGATATAGATATTTGAACCCATAAGTTAATTCTGTATAAGTTGATTTCATATATTTGACCCCAAAAAGATTGTATAGAACATCTTTCCAAATAGCAAATAGCAAATTCTTAAATCCTCCAAATAGCAATTCTACAGTCACAACCCAATCATAGGTGGAGGACAACATGCTGGAGAAGTGAGCTTCCAAATCAGGCAGTACCAAATTTTAAAATCAGCCCCACCTTCCCCGACCCACTTTGTATAGCATAGGAAAATGGCAGCATTTTTAGCCAGCCAGTGTATGTGTGTGTGTGTCTATCTATATATACACCACCTAGCCATATAAATAAACAAACACATAGAGCAAGGAATGTGTGTCCTGTATTTAAGTATTTAATCAAGGCTTTTATTGTCATGTGTCAGGTTAGCCTCCAATCCCCATTATCCAGTCCAGCATGGGCTCAGGATGATGAGAATGGCAGTCTTTTCACATATCTGGAGCACACTTTCTGGCAAGATAGAGAGGACTTAAATTTAACTGAAGGCGGCTAGGAATCGCTAGTAGCACTACTACTAGGCCAACTCCCGGCGACCAAGAAGAGGCGTACCTTTTCACCTACTCTTTCCAACATTTAGCCAACTGGCTGTTTTCTCGCCCGCCCGCCCTCCCTCACGCTATGCCGCCTTCTGCCCACTCCGGTCTTCGGGCAGTTCTCGGGCCTACAACCTGCAGCCGGGTGGGCCCTCTCTCCCATGCACGGAGGAGGGGGGGGGAGAAACTTACGCGTTGCCCACGTGGATGCGGGGCGCCACCTCGTTGCTGTGCGCGCTGGGGAGGCTGTAACAGCCACTGCCGTTGGCCAGCAGGTCGTTGAGCTCTTCCACCGAAATCTGGAACTCTGACATGGCTCGTTCGTCCCTCCGATATGGGCAGGGCCGCCTCCACGCTCTTTTCCTCCGGTCCTGCCTGATAGGAGGGGCCGCGATCAGCTGGTGCACGGCCGGCAACTCCCAAACTGGCCTGGAGGGAATGGCGCGGAGCTTACACCGTGCGCCTTCGGGGGGCTCCGCCCTCGGAGTTTGGCCGTCCTAAAGGGACCGTGCGGTCTTTTTCCTGGGGAGGGAGACGGCTTTCTGTCTTTCCTTTTTCCTGGGAGGGGTTTTTTTCTTTCGCACCAAATTGCATATGTAGGGTCGACTCCCTAATGACTTAGAGCACAAGTTCAGAGGCTCATAGTATCTGTCTGGGTAGAGACCACGCACGTTGCCTATGTGTACGTTGCATGCTCCAGATTCATTTGTTCTTAATGTTTACCATTTAATGCTACAGGTGCTTAGGATCGATTTTGGAGGGAAACTCTAGTTCCTGGTTTGTAAAGGTAATCAGGGCTGTTAAAGCCAAAGTTCAAACGTTTTGTCTGACGCTTATCTTGTACCAGACACCTCACACTAGATGAGGGACCCTTGTTCAACACTGTTTTCCCCCAAAGTCAAGGTCATGTATATTATAGAAACTCCACCCATTCTTGATCTTACCCGACAGGCCATATTCAGGTTTGTCAACCTATCAGCAATCTATTATTCTCATCTTTAGAAGGGCCGTTGCAAAATTATGAGATGTTCCAATTATGTGTAAATAAGCTATACAAAATTCAGCTGATGTTTACATTTTTCACTTAGATAACCCAATTTTTTGAATATGCACAGTGGAATAAACAAAATAATTCTACAGCCAGTGTTCACATGATCCATTAGGCTGGACTATACTGAGTTGACAGATAGTTTTTATGTGTCGTAACTGTTCAACTTGAATTTTAGCTGCAGTGGAAGTTATTTGCTTTCAGGGGAACTTGCTTCCTAAAAAATGTATTTCTGTCTTAGGTTTATTTTCTTTCTTCCAGGAACTACAAATGACCTATATAATTCTTCCTACTCTTTCATTTTATCTTTATATTACTCTTGTGTAGATTAGTGTGAAAAATAATAGATATGGTCACAAAGCATCCCATTAGTATGTTTATAGTTTCTTCAATAAATTGCAGTTCACTGATTTCAGACAATCATGGTCTTTCAACATGCATAGAGTACATTTCTCAGTATTGAATTCATTTTTTTCCTTTGCAAAGTAAGAGGCAATACTTAAGTTTGATTTATTTTTACAAATTGGTAACTGCAAAGCAGACTCAAGGAATAATTTCTCATCATTTCTGCAAAACAGACACACACAGACACACATAGGGTCCTCAACTTACTACCAGAATTGAGCCCAATGTTTCCTAAGTGAATTTTGCCCCATTTTACAAACTTTTAGCCATCATTGTTAAGCAAATAATTGTAGTTGTTAAGTGAATCATTAGGTCATTAAGCAAGTCTGGCTTCTCCATTGACTTTGTCGGAAGCTGGCTGGAAAGGGTTAGAAATGGTGATCACATGAGCCCAATACAGTAATTGTCATAAATACATGCCAGTTGCAAAGTGCCTGAATTTTGATCATGTGGTTATGGGCATGCCAGCATGTGAAAAACAGTCATATATCATTTTTTTCAGTGCTGTAACTGAAAGGTCACCAAATGAATGGTTGTAATTCAAGGATTACCTGTGTATGTATATATGTTCATGCATATATATAGTTTTTATTAATAATTTTGATTATTATACAGTTTAAATGTAAAGAAAGAAAAGAATAAAAAATAAAAATGTATAAAAAAGATTTTAATAATGAAAGAGAAAAATATATAAAGATGTGGTTTTCAACCTTCATTGCAAGAATTATAAACACATTTAGTGATTCTTCACTCCTCTAAGGTTACAAATATACACCCCATATTCAAGCTCTTTATCTACAAACAAATCCATAAAACATAATCATTTCAGTCTTGATGACAGCAGAAAGTCCATAACGACTTGCTGAAAATAGCAATCTTATTTTAACCTTGATCAACCAACTATATATTTTCTTCTTCTAACAGTCTTAATCTTTAATTTCTTCAAATCTTATCATAGATTTTGATTTCTCTTTATTTTTTCTTTGGGTGGCATGATGGTTCAATGGTTAAGACACTGGGCTTGTCGATTGGAAAAGCCAAAAGCCCAGATTCAAGACCCAAGCATTATGCGATGGGATAAGCTTCCATCCTCATCTTGTTCCTGCCAACATAGCAGTTTGAAAGCATGCAAATGCAAGTAGATACATACATGTCACTTCGGTGGGAAGGATGCTTCATAATGTCATAATGGCCACATGACCATGGAAATGTCTTCAGACATCCCTGGCGCAATGGCCCTCAAAATAGAGATGAGCTCTGCCCCATACAGTCAGCAACCATTAGCAAATAAGATCTTCTGGAACTCCTTTACCTTCTTTGTCCTATCGCATAGATTTCTTCAAAGCTTTAACTTTTTAATTTGCAAATATGTCTTCCAAGCTACAGTTTTATCTTCCTGGACTATAATTCATTCTTTCTGCTAGAGGAAAAGATGGGAGACTAAATGACAGTGAATTATCTTCTGACTCTTCCTCTTGTCCTTCTTTTAGCTTTCTTGGCTTGGATGTTGAGATGGCATCCTTGTTTTCATTCTGCTAAACTCCCTGTGCATCTGGTAAGAAGCTCACCATGGCACGGAAGGACACTGCACCTCTGCCGACACTGAAGCTATTGTTGATTGGAGACAGCGCAGTGGGGAAATCCAGGTGCATGGGCAGGGTCACAGAATGGGAAAGCATTGGGGAACTTTGTTTCAGAAAAAGGCAGATAGACGGTCCTTGCAGTTTACTCCTTTTTCCTCTTTTCTCTGTTTCTGTAGCCTTTTGCTGAGATTTGCTGAAGATACATTTGAGCCATACCTCAGTCCAACTATTGGTGAGCAATGCTGCCTGTTCATATATATGGAGGGGGCAATTGGGGGGGGCAGAATTATGACTATTGCAGCCTCCCATCTTGATAGCCAATCTAAACATCTTAATTAAATACACAAACACACACACACAATTTTAGTGTTCCTCATATTGGAATAGAATAGAATAGAAAAGAATAGAATAGAACAGAACAGAACAGAACAGAATAGAATAGAATATTGGCCAAGTGTGATTGGACCAACAAGGAATTTATCTTGGTGCAAATACTCTCAGTATACATAAAAGAAAAGATACATTTGTCAAGAGTCAAGAATCATAAGTCACAACACTTAATGATAGTCATAGGGTATAATAAGCAATCAAATCATATTAGGAAACAGTCAATATAAATCATAAGGATACAAGCAACAAAATTACAGTCATGCAGTCACAAGTGCAAGGGATGGGTGATAAGGAGTGATGAGAAGATTAACAGTAATGCAGACTTTGTAAATAGTTGAACAGGGTTGAGGGAATTACTTGTTTGGCAGAGTGATGGCTTTCAGGAAAAAAAACTGTTCTTGTGTCTAGTTGTTCTGGTGTGCAGTGCTCTATAGTGTCCTTTTGAGGGAAGGAGTTGAAACAGTTGATGTCCAGGGTGTGAGGGGTCTGTAAATATTTTCACAGCCCTCTTTTTGACTCGTGCAGTATACAGGTCCTCGACTGAAGGCAGGTGGGTAGTAATTGTTTTTTCTGCAGTCCTAATTACTCTCTGAAGTCTGTGTCTGTCCTGTTGGGTTGCAGGACCAAACCAGACAATTATAGAGGTGCAGATGACAGACTCAATAATTCCTCTGTAGAACTGGATCAGCAGCTCCTTGGCTTTTTAACCAAGTTTTGATGCATGTTATGCTTCTCAAACCTGAAATAGCTACAGTTCCAAAAATTGAAAATTGTACCCAAAATTTGTTTTACAACCAGAAATGGTTGGGAGGCAGTATTTTCTGTTGATTAACTATTTCTTTAAATTAACTTGTGATGTCAACATACAGGTAGTACTTGATCTATGGCTGATCACTTAGGGACCATTTAAAGATACAACCCAAAAAAGGCGATTTACAACATGGATTTGAAGTTCTCACAGTCAGGTCCCCCTGCAATCATGTGATTGAACTTATCATTTGCAGCACAGTGGTGATTTATTTAATGACCACCACAAGGACATAAAGGGACATACAATTTAGTGAAACGTGATTGAAGTTTTACAATCATTAAAGCATATGGCCAGACTCCAATATGGTTGTAGGTTGAGGATTACTGTAATTTGCATTTAGTGGCTGAAAAGGAATTAACCATAGCTTTTCAGAAAAAACATCCAAGTTGGGATAATACAGACTAGATCAGAATTTGTATGAATAAATTTGCATAAAGTATAGTAACAAAATACACTGCTCAAAAAAAATGAAGGGAACACTTAAACAACACAATGTAACTTCAAGTCAATCACACTTCTGTGAAATCAAACTGTCCACTTAGGTAGCAAACTGATTGACAATCAATTTCACATGTTGTTGTGCAAATGGAATAGAACAACAAGGTGGGAAAGCAAGGCAGTTAGCAACGACAATCACAAGTAAAGGAGGGGTTCTGCGCAGTGGTGACACAGACTACTTCTCAGGTCGTCGGCTTCCTGTGATTGTTTGGTCACTTTTGAATGCTGGCGTAAGCTTTCGCTCTAGTGTTGCATGAGAGCATGAGTCTACAACCACACAAGTGGCTCAGGTCAGTGCAGGCTCATTACCAGGATGGCACCAGTCAATTGTGAGCTGTGGCAAGAAGGTTTGCTGTGTCTGTCAGCGTAGAGTCCAGACCCCCTGGAGGCACTAACCAGGAGACAGGGCCAGTAACATTATGAGACATGGAGGAGGCTAGGAGGGCAACAACCCAGCAATCAGGACCACTACCTCTGCCTTTGTGCAAGGAGGGACAAGGAGGAACACTGCCAGAGCCTGCAAAATGACCTCCAACTGGCGCACAAATGTGGCATGTGGCTGCTCAAACCAGTCAGAAACAGACTCATGAGTCCGATGTCCACCAGGGTGGGAGGTTGTGCTTACAGCCAACACCATGCAGGACTTTTGGCATTTGGCCAGAGAACAGCAAGATTGGGCAAATTTGCCACTGGTGCCTGTGCTCTTCTACAGACTGAAAGCAGGTTTCACACTGAGCACAAATGTGACAGAACGTGACAGGGCTGGAGATGCGCGTGGAGGAAAGAGCATTCTGCTGCTCGCACATCCTCCAGCATGGACTGGTTTGGCAGTGGGTTCCTATGATCGTGGGGTGGCGGATTTATTTAGGGGCTGCAACAGCCCTCCATGTGCTGCACAAGAGGTAGCCGTGACTGCCATGTAGGTACTGAGATGAGATCTTCAGACCGTGTGAGAACCATATGCTGGTGTGGTTGGCCCTCGGGTTCCTCCCAAATGCAAGACAATGCTAAGAACTCTGTGAGTGAGTGTGTGTCAGCACTGTTCCTGGGCAAGGACGAGGTCATTGAATGCTATGGGACTGGCCCTCCTGTTCCCCAGACTGAACCAAATTTGAGCCACATCTTGGGACATTCATGTCCGTCCATCCAACCAACGCCAACGTTGCACAACAGGCTCTAGGAGTTGGGGATAGCTTTATGATCCAGGTGTGTTGGAGAAGGACATGGACGGTCGGGAGACCATCTGCCATCTCATCAGGAAGCATGCCCAGGCCACTGTAGGGAGTCACAACAGGCACCGGTGGGAAGGCCAATAGCACACTACCTGAGTCCTCATTTTTTACTTGTTTTAAGGACATTACAATCAAAGAGGATCAGCCCTGGAGTGTTTTTTCCCCCACTTTAATTTTGAGTGTAAGACTCCAAATCCAGACCTCCATGGTTGCTAAATTGATTTCCATTGATAATTTTTGTGGATATTTTCGAGCTACATTCATGTATGTCAGCACATTCAACTATGTAATGAACAAAGTATTTAATAAGAATATTTCATTCATTCACATCTAGGATGTCCTATTTTTGTTTTCCCTTTATTTTTTTGAGCAGTGTATATTTATGCTACTTTTCTTTAATTGCATTTAATCCATAGTCTGGATGCAATGCAATTTGACAAATGGCAATATTTGGATAAGAATATTCTACTCACATCTCCAAGAACTGATCTAAATGCCCTGCACTGGCCTTTTTTAATCAGTTACTTTCCAGACATGCTAAGATTGCTGTTATGATTCTTCATTATTTCTGTGGCAGAATCCATACAGTATATCACCACCACGTTACAGTATGGTTTTATGTCGTTTGGCTTGCCATGTTTTTTCTATAAACTAACACTGATGGCTTAGCCCAGGGTTTTCCAGCCTTATTGAGCCAGTGGACAATGTGGAACTTTAAGAATATATTATAGACATTTTTACAAAATAGTAGCTCTGGTAGATGTGGCCAATCACAAATCATCCATTCACCAAGAAGGCATGTTTCCAAAAAAACCAAAAGCATCAATTCTTTATTTTATTTTCTAAGAGGGCCTCCAGGGTCTATGTGAGCACCAGAAGTAGTAATAGAAAAAGACATTTAATTTTAAAAAATATGAACTATATGAAGCAAATAAGGACTGCAGTTTTCCAATACTCTTGTTTTCTAAGAATGCCCCCATTACTACTGAGAATTGGGGATCTTGCTAAACTGTAGGTTATGCCTAATGCTGCATTACTTTATATTTATTTGCTCTGTTAGACCATTGACTATTATTGTCAAGCAGCTTGTCATCAGCACAGTGTTGCTCTCAGGTATCATGTTCGGGACAAATGGCTTGGGGTATTTCGCTGATCCTGTCTTTATCTGTTTGATTATTAGGTGTTGATTTTAAAGTGAAGAAGATGGTGGTTGGGAATTTTCCCCTTCAGCTAGCAATATGGGTAAGCTGTACAGTGTCCTTTTCCAATCGAGGAAAATAATGTCTTTCTAAAGGAAAGGGTGGGGGGGCAGGGGAGGGGAGGGCAGGGGAGGGGAGGGCAAGGCAAGGCAGGCAAGGGGAGGGGGAAAAGGAAAGAAGGAAAGGAAAAAGAAAGAAAAGAAAGAAAGAATGAAAAAGCAATGTCTTTTCGATCTATGCTAAGAATACATATTTCTGAAACTATCATTTCTGAAACCATCATGAGTGTTTCATAACATACATAGAAATGACCAGTTTTCCCACCCTCATATCCTTCAGATTCCAATTCAAAGTGCACTTTCTGTTCTTCTGAGCTGTTCTGGTCTATTCAGATTTTTTCAGAAATTAGAACACTACAAAGTTGGAGCATGTTTACATGCAGGGAACTACCAGCCAATCAGAGCCCTTTGGCTCTGTAGGTGAGCAGAAAATCACCAGTCAGCAGGGCTTCACTGTCTTGTTCTGCACCCAGATTCTCATCAAAACATCTCTTTTCTCTCCAAAATAAATAAATTGGTTTGGTTCTCCCAGGCCTGTATCTCTCCCTTTCAAAACAATTGATCAGGGAAGAAAAATAGGAACTGGGGGGCAAGTGAGCTGGAATTCAGTGAGAACACAGCTGCCCCTCTCAGCCCAAAGAAACAGTAAACCATTTGGGCAGTGATGTTTACTGCTTTTTGAGTGGCAAAGGAATTACACTCACACACAATCTGTAACCAGATCTGCACTTTTACCTGGAAACCTCTAGATAATTATGTCTTCTTAACTTCTGGTACTGCAGTGACTCATACACATATAACATCTTCTCATACTTGCCCTCTGCTTTGAGTGGGAGATGGATAATTTTTTTAAAATCAACAGTGGCCTATTGATACTGTGCAAATCCAACTTTTGAGAAATACAGAATTTGTATGATTCTATTATAATTTTTCCATTAAGACTTTTCCCTGTTTGTTTTTCTAATTATTCAAAATCCTGGTGGATTTTCCTATGCTTCTCAATACTTGATGACTGTTGAGTTTGGGTTTCTTAAATAATCAGTGTTACATAACTGATTCTGCTACTCTTTCGTTGCTGCATATTTCTTGCAAGGCTCTATGACCATACTCTTCCTTTCAACATACAACTCTATGGCTACAGAGTCTTGCAAGAAAAAGTTGGAACAGCTATAAAGCAACTCAGTAATCCCAGCATCTTCCTTGTAGACTCAGTGGCCATAGAATTCTCTAAAAATCAGGACTTTGGAGCCTTTGACTGGTATGCTGAGAGAATTTAAGACTTTCTCAAAAGGGCAGGGGTGGGATGCTACTGGTTTGGCCCAGTTCTATAAAACCAGTAGCTCTGAAGAGCAGCAGACACTGAACAGGTTTGGTGTCTGCTGCTCTGTTTGGCCTAGCTGCCTGCCCAGGCTCTTGGCTATCCTTTATTTCCTGCTTTTTCAACCTCAGTTGCTTTGTGCAGCACAGCTGAAGTTGAAAAAGCAGGAAAGAAGAGGAGTTTGAAATGCTGAGCGTTTCAACTGTCTGGGGCGGCCCAGCTAAAGTTTTTTGGAAATGGTCTAAAAACATACATAAGATGCACTCTCACCAGGGGTGGGATTCTATCTTCTGGAGAACCAGCAAATCACGCCAATGGCTGGCCCCATCCCATCCCCTCACTCCTTATCTGACATACACACTATCAAACTTGCCTGCTAAGTTACTATTTTTCCTTTTTTTTCCCCAACCATCAGCTGTTCTTCTGTGCTGGGAGATTTAGATTTCCTGCTTTATAGCTAATCTAAAAGCAAAGCTGAGCCTGAAGCTTCTATTATTCAGTGCAGACTTAAGTAGCAGATGGCAGAAACACAGATATCTAAGTGATTCTGTGAGCAACTCAATCTGCCTGCCTGCTCTCCCTGATTTTGGGTAAAAGTTGCTCTTTTGAATAAAAAAAAAATCAATATTTACATACATGGTGTGTTGGAAGTTAATTTTGTGAGTTTGTTTACTAGCAAATTTTATGAGTTGGCTTGCAAGCAAATTTTATGTGACAGACTCAGGTAGCCGATGGCAGAAAGATAGATCTCTAAATGAATCTGTGATTCTGTGAGCAACTCAATCTGCCTGCCTCTTTGCCTGATTTTGGGTAAAAGTTGCTCTTTTTTAAAAAAAAATCAATATTTACATAAATATTTAGAATATTTACATACAAGCCATGCCTAGCCAATCACATGACCACCAAACTACACCCAGTCAGCAAGCCATGCCTAGTTAGTCACATGACCACTAAGCCACATCCACATATTAGGCCACAGCCACAGAATCAGTTGTTAAAAGATTTGAATCCCATCCCTGCAAAAGGGGCATAGAAAATCTATATATAGGTGTGTCTGTATGTGCAGAACAACTGTGAGCAGTTCTCAAGCACTGCCCCCTGGCATCAAATGCAAATCTTGAAGCCAGGAGCTTGTTTTCCCAATATACAGGCGGCTATATCCATTTCATAGCTGTGCATGTTCATATTTGGAATTGAAACTGTGGAGAACATGCAGAGGGAAAAACATATGCAATCTTACAGTACATAATATATGTCAAGCAAGTTGTCTTGCTTCTTCACATTTCTTCCCATAAACATGTGTTCTGTTGTCAGGCATAGACAATTATTGTTTTATGGTAAAAACCTAGAGCTCATGATGGCCAATTATGATTTTAGATTTCAGCTTTAGGCCTCCCAATCTTGAGCACATATGTTAGCTATCCTAAAGGCAGTTTTACTTCTTGTAAAACTTAACTTTTTTTTTAAGTTTGTGCTCCAGAGTTTTAAACTATCCTTTAAATAAAACCTTTGTTTTCTTTCGCAGGACACAGCAGGGCAGGAAAGATTTCGAACATTGACTCCAAGCTATTATCGAGGTGCTCAGGGTATAATTTTAGGTAGGCAGTAGTCAAAATATGAACAAAATCAACCTTACTGAAGCCAAACACATTAAGGGCAGAGGTAAATAGAAGTAAATCTATTCCTCTCAGGGTAGCTGGCACCGCAGCCTCTGAAGAACAATTGATAGCATTTGCTACTAGGCTATTGACTTGTTTGTTGGCGGTGGCTGTTTTTCAGCAGAGTTTCATGTTACTTTAAAATATTTGAAATCCAAAGTCCCCTCAGTTTGATTTACAGGATGTTTCTATTGATGCAGATGGAGATGTAAAGAACATGAGCCTTTTAAGCTTTGATCCAAGTGAAACTAAACTCTGCAGAATATTTTAACATGGCTATAATATCCCCATCCTCAATTTCCCCTTCAGAATTTTTTGCTATGTTCCCAAATAGATTTTGTCATGTGGGGACAATCTCCTATAGCTTGACATTAATTACATGCAATAGATGTGGCCTTAATATTCCAAAGCCCTATTTGGTGCAATAATTACTGTTCTATTGCATTCACCGAGGGGAAAGAGTACCTCTGTGCAGATATAAAACCCCACTCTTTGAATGCTGGAGAAATTGAATTGGAGCAGAAGTCCGAGGGGGGAGGGGAGAGAGAGAGAGAAAGGAAAAATAATAATAAATCATGGGGAAAGCCTTGAAAACTCACATTTTGCTTATGAGTTTCAGAAGCAAAGTCACAGCAGTCCCATATTTCATTATTGCAATCTGGGAAGAAAAGCTGGTTCTCAACATTAGTATATTTAATCTGTGCTATAGAAGTCTACAAGCTGCTGTTTTGTACCTCTACAATAAAGGGGAAAGATAAAAATACAGAATAACTTTCTAGCACTGATGGCTGCTAAAGCCCATGTCAAACTGCACCAACGGATGCAAAGAGGATGTAAAACGGACAAAAAAGCTTGCCATCC
>BHFT01038401.1:0-19085 GCA_004320025.1 Laticauda laticaudata
CTTGGACTCTTCTAAGTTATGACAGAACACCTCTCCCTCCTTTAGTTTAGTCCTACGTGATGACGTAGTCGCGCAGGTAGGTGGGGCTTCTTCTAATCCTATTTGACCTACGCCATTCATTTTCGCTGGAGACTTCGAGCCGTTCGGTCCAGATTCATATGCCTCTCCGGCTCTTCTCCATGAATGCCTGGAAGGGTGAAGTCAGCATGGTTGCTACCTGCTTGAAGTTGGCTCAGGCGCTCCTCCTGGTGTTTGCCGCCTCCCTCCATGGTTTCCCAGGCAGGTGATGCGGCTTGGCTGGCCCCTTCCAGGAAGATTTCCTCTGTCACTGGATTATTTCTGCTGGTCATCATCTAACCGTAATGTTCTTTTTTGCCTTTTTTGATTGGTTAGATGTTGCCTGGATTTATTTTTAATAGTTAATTTCACCCTCTTTTTTATTTCTTTGTATTTTCCCCTCCCCCTTAGTTTGTGTTTTGTGCAATTTTTATTGTTTGAGGTTTGCACAGTTTGTATTTCGCTCGATGTTTCAGGAAACGGAAGCTGGTCTTACTGTGCCACTCTTCCACTCTCTTCCATATCACGGATTGAGACGGTCGGACCGGGGGCTGTTATTTGTGTGCATTGTGGCTGGAAGCCAGAAAGGGTCCCCGGTGAAATTTTTTGCATAAGACTAGGTCACTGATTTCAAATGTGCGGTAGTCGGCTGATGAGTCCCGGGGAGTTTTTCAAAGGTGTAATTTGGGTGGCAATCTATCTAAATGGGATCTGAGTCGGTTCCTCCCCATTAATAATTCTGCTGGCTTTGTTAGTTATACTACTGGGGGTGATATGTTGGAGCGTGAGTAAACGGTTTTTAGCTTGTCTTGGACATCCCATGGTCAATGTTTTCTAGTCCTTCTTTTCGTAAATCTGACCATTCTCTCGGCCTACCATTTGCCGCGCTGGTGGAGCCGGCGCGGTTTAGTGCATGCAATATACCTAGGAGCTAAATACTGTTTCAACATTGTATAGCCATTAGTTGTGCCCATTGTCAGACACAAGTACATCAGGCAAACCTGAGTTTGCAAAATAATTTGTTTTAACTGCTTGGTAACAGCATCGGTTGTCGTGGGATGACATTACTATAGACTTCAACCAATTGAGTATGCATCTACGACAATCAAAAACATAGCTTCCCTAGTAGGCCCTGCCAAAATCAATATGGATTCGAGACCAGGGGCCTCGTGGGTCTCCCAGTCTCGTAGGGTGCTTGCGGTGGAGAGGGTCTAGTTCTCTCGGCACTTCATTACATGCATGCTACCAAGTATTTCAATATCCTTGTCTAAAACCAGGCCACCAAGACATAGCTCCTAGCCAGGCTTTTCATTTTTACTATGCCTGGCGTGGCCTTCAATGGACGCATACACCAACATCTCTTTCTGCAGTCTGGAAGGAATTACCAACCCGATCACACCCATAACACCCCCCCCCTTTTGAATTGACAGTTCAGTCGTTCTGGTCTGAAATAGGTTTAAAATTTTCAGTTTTTTGTTTTTCCGGCCAGCCTTTACCTACCCAATTCAAAATGGCGGGCAGTCACTGGGTTTTTCTGCGGTAGCTCTGGCGATCATATTGGCAGACAATGGCAGATTCAGGGCAGGCCTCTATTTCAGTCGTAGAGCCGGTAGTCAGAGCTGGGTCGTCTTCTGCATGTTGGCAATGGTGCAACTCTTAATGCGTCTGCATGGGTGATTTGTTTTTCAGCTAGAATTCTGACCAATCTCGTCATTCGGGGGATAAAATGTTTTAGGTGTGGGTTTTTTCCTGCCAAATTCTAGGTAATGTATGGTCACGTTTACAATGGAAATGTTCCTCCCATAGAGGTATTCGTGAAAACATTTAACTCCGCTGCGAGACGTAATTGCAGGGCCCTCTCTTCTGGTTGGCTATAGTTTGCGTTCTGCCTTTGAGAGTTGTTTTTCGAGTAAAAGGTGATGGCTGCCCTCTTCCCATCGGGCAATTGGTGGCTAGGATGGCACCGACTCCGAACGGTGAGGCGGCACCAGTGACCGTCAATGGGAGTTGTGTTACCTAAACTGAATAAGAATGATGTCTGACGTTAATAAATCTTTTATGCTTGGAAAGCTTTTTGTTTCCTTGTGACCCCAAGTCCAATTAGTTTTTTTATCCAGTAAACGGATGCAATAGTTCTGCTCTATCGTTGCTTTGTGGGGAGGAATATTTATAAAAGTTTATTAGACCAAAAATGCTTGTGAAGTCTGTTTTGGTTCCAGGGTCTGGGTGCGTCTTTAATTGCTTTGACTTTTTTTCTGTAGGGTGTATACCCTCTCGTCAATTAAATAACCCTAAAAATTCGACACGATCAGTAAACTAGACCAGCATTTTTCCTTATTTTATCTTTCCAGGCGGATTCCTCTAAATTTTGTTTAGCACTTCTCTTAGTCTTGCTTCTAATTGGGTTGTGTTTTTTGCTGAAATTAGGACATCATCAAAGGTATGGAACGGACCCCCTTTAATTCCATTTAATAGCATTCCATGAGGCTGTTGGAAACGCCTGGGGCAAACACTTAACTACTCCAAATTGAAGTCGGTTACATTTGAAATGCCCCTCTGTGAGTTTATATGTCTGTGCTCGGCCGTTATTGGTCTACTGGGGAAGTTGTTGATGTATGCTTAGGGCTAAATCGAGCTTGGCAAAAATTTTCCTCCCCCAGTGAGTGCAGGTAAGTGCTGCACCACTTGGTAACCGGGTTATGCACTTTGCTTCCAGCAATGGTTCAGGGTAGCTTTTTAATCTCTGCAGATGCGCACCAGACCCGTCAGGTTTTTACTGGTGTTACTATTGGTGTTTCTCCACCTAGCGTGGTCCAATCGAGTTCTATTGACCCCTGCGTGATTAATTTGTTTAATTGTTCATGTCTATTTTGGCTTTTAACGCAAAGGTATCGTCTGGCCTTTAGTCTCTTGGTGCTATTCTGGCGGAATCTAAACTAAAGGAAATTAGGGGTCCCCAGTACCTCCAATCTTAGAGTGCTGTCAAGACGGTCCTGGAATCGTGTATCAGTTTCTTTTCCCATCGGTTTGCGGCTATTCAAGCTCACATCCCGGTCTTATTATCCGATGCCCAATGGTGGAACCATTCGATTGCCAGAGACTGGGCGGTCTCGGTCGACTATTGGTTAGCGGTCAGGACTTTGGCGTCCTGTTTGTAAGTGACTTTGAAGTGTCCTAGACCTACCACAGGGATCCTGTTTCCTTGGGTAGTCCCTTTTAGTAAATTAAATTTTTGTTTCTGAAGTTCTTTTAGTCTTATGTTTGGAATATGGCCGTCTGATTGTGTTCCAAGCACCATTGATAGAAAGATCCTGAGTCGGCACCTCCATTTCACGAATCGGCTTCCTTCAATCAGGCGATCCATCTACAATTTTAACCTTTCTCGGCCACTTTCCGTCTGGGCGCTTCTGATAGTGAAGTCTGGTGGGTTTTATTCTTGGTTGCTGTTTTCCTTTGCTGCGCTCCCATTTCTGTCGGTTTTGCCTCGATTCAGTTCTTAGTGGGGAATTACTGTGCCTGCTAGACTGTTTGTTGTTTACGATTTCTTCAAACTCTCTTTGATGTGTCCCCTTATTCTTGCAAGCCCACAGAAGGCATCAAGGAACCTGCACTCAGCTCCGGGGGTGGTTCCCCTCCGCAACCATCGCATTTCACGCCAATTTCTTTTTTTCGTTGCCTTTTTTTTGTTCGCGTTTTAGGACGGTGGACCTCATCATCATTCTTCTTTCTGTTTCTCAATGATGTGCCGAGAGGTCCTTGTTGGTGTGTGGTAGAGGTAGCTTGCTTCTTTCCCCCTGGGTATGGTCATCGCCCGTCAGTATTGGCATTCATCAGGCTTCATTGTCGCCGCTGATTTTTTTCGTGGCTTCGCAGTGGTGGCTTCGCAATCGGCTTCAGCCACAGTTATATTAGTCTTATTCAATAATTTACTTTGTAAGTTAGAGTCTTTAGACGACACAATCTCGCATGGTTATCCTATATTCTGGAATTCGCATGCTCCACCCAGATGTCAGAGGGCCGCTACAAAATCAGCGATGGTCTCATCTTCGCTTTGGTCTCTTTTGTAGAACTCGTGTCTTTTAATGAGAATTTGACACCACAGGTGTGTAGTGAGCCTTTAGCATCGTTAAGCTGACAACCAGCTCAATCTGTTCACGGTCTCCTGGGCTTTGCAATGCCCTTGGCCATCTTGAACACGTTGGCCCACAATGAGTTAGGAAGACACCCCTTCTGCGAATCCAAAAATTTCCTCCATTGTTGCGTCTCATAAAAACATCAGGAAACAGTTGATGATATGGATGTATGATTCCCAATCTTCTTCATTGGGGTTGAAAGGTGCGGGCGGCGCGTTATTACCAGCCATCACTTCTAGTGTGATTTTCTTGCCGCGTGCTGTGTCTCCGCTTAAGGATGATCCCACCCTTGTCGCCAGTGTTCCATCCAGAAAAGCGCGTGGTAGACTGGGTTCCAGTAAACAAGTCTTTATTTCAAACAAGCAACAGTAACGGAACGGCTGGCTAAAGCTGCGGCGGCCCTTTTTATACAGGCTTGCCTGCCGGCTTATAGCCAATGATGTTTCTTTAACTTTGACGTCTTTAAGCGGCTCCCTGGATTGGTTCCTAGCGAATCAATCCACTTTCGGCCTTTCTAGCCAATCAGAATGTTCAACTTGGACTCTTCCAAGTTATACAGAACAATCTGAATAAACTAGATCTTGTTGGTTGAGTCAGCCATGCTTCCTTATACGTGCTATGATTACTCAGAAGTAAATTGCTTTCTATTCTTTGCCCAAATACAGAGAAAAAACTCTAGGCTTCACAATAATTCTTACTTTGCAAGAACATTATCAGCAACTTCAAAGGCAACCTCTTTTTGATAAGAATTCCTGGTTTGGTAAGAAAACCTATACCTTGGAGCACATAATGGTCAATTTGAGAGGAAATAATATGTAATTTCATGGGAAGAAAAACAAAATGTGCCTGGAAAGGCAAAAGGAACCTGCCTATTGATTGGATAGGTTATTGCCTAGTTCATGCTAAGAAATTACTTTATAATGTCCCTTCAAAATGCTAGGTGCTCATAAGTATGAGCACAAAAATCAAATATGTAAGTCTAATTGAAAACATTCCTTTCCAGGATAATATCCACATTGAAAAAAAAAGAATAGGTCAATAGAGGATAAGTATCTTTACCTACGTAGATAAAAACTGGAAAAAAAGGGTGGAGAAATTGTTAGAACTTTAAACAGAAGCACTCTATTAAAGCATATTTTTCCATAACTCCTCTTGTTCAGATAACTTTTTGATACTAAGCCAGTAAAATACACTATTGCTCAATTTTGTACATAATTGTTTTAGTGAATTGTTTATAATGACTTCATTATATTTTTTATAAAGCAGCATTTTGCTGAAGTAGGAAACATCTTGACTACCAAATGTTAGCTCAGAATAGAAACTAAAATTGAAAGCCCAGACTTTCTATAATTTAATATACATTTGTCCAGTCATGCTCGACTTTAAAAGCTGACTTTAAAAAAAAAACGCCCTGTAGGTATCTGATTTCTGGATATCTAATTTCAAAGCAGAACTGATCAGAAATGATTCTTGGTGTTTCATCTAACTAGGGAAGTACTTCATAAGGCTTCTGTTGCTTCATCAACATGACATGATATACCAAGTTATTAACATGTATATTTGGATCATTGAACAGTATAGGAAAACTTCAAAGATATTCTGGTATTATAGATACTATATAAAATGACAGTTCTGAAGAAATTGTTGTAAAGAAACATGAATTATAATTATAAAAACAATTTCCTGAGAAGCAATTATCTTTCCATAAGTTTGAGATAATTTTGGAAGGCATCTTGTAATTCTTTTCCTGTTTTTTATTATTACAGTTGCAACAATTAAGTGTCCTAGGTATATTAAAATCATTTGATTAAAAACTTTTACTCAGTGACATGAGTGAAAAATGTTGTTGCCTTCACTGTGAGAAAATGGATATTCAAGCAATTTAGAAAGACTCAATTGTGACCAGTATTGGAATGTTAAAGGAGAGAAAAAGAAGTCCAATTGTTGCATTTAACTTCACCGAAGCTTAATTATAGTTATTGAAAATATATGAAATCTCCAGTTGAAAATAAGCAGGATTGTGTACCCCTAGGCCAGTTTGAATTCTGGCTGTAATTGGGTCTATCTAAGAATAATTAAAACTTGTGGGAGATAAATTTGGAAATAATAACAACAGCAGTGAGACAATATTACAGCCATTGAAAGCACTATAATAAAATCTTACTAAACACTGTGCAGGTGATTTGCCCCTTGTTGGATCTTTTTACTAAAAATGTTTGATCTATCCTGTAATTATATTAAAACAATTATTTCATGATTTAACTGCAGCCATGAATGAAAAATAAGTAACTCAATTTTGAATCAGTAGTGTCATTTTTCTTTATATGTTGTTTCTAAAGAGGTAAAATAAGATTATTGGATATGTGCAAATCTGATAAAGCTGACACAATTATTTCAGACTTGAATTCTGAAACCAAGCCTAACAAGAGTTTTGTCACAGTATGCTGGTATCTTTAGCTAGGAAAACAAGCTTGGTTTATCTTATGAAAGATATAATAAATACTTTATCTTGTATAATCACTGCTTTCATGTGAAAAGATAATTTTTACTCTTTTCATGTTTGTGATTCATATTTCATATATAAATCAGTATTTTTTTTCCTCATACAACTGGAAAGTCCCTGTGCATTCAATTTCCCTTAAATTTCATGAAACACAAAATAGTGATGAGCTCATTCTTTACCTTTTCATTTCTGAAAAAAAGTTCTTTCATGTTTGTGTCAGAGTCATGATTGTGCCAGATTTTCATCTTGAGATTTCTTTTTCTTCCTGCTCCCACGCAGTAGCTTATGAGATTTTGGTGTTTTTTCATGAGATCATTGGGGGAGATCATAGAAAATCCAAGCACATCTTAAGAGATTCCTGCTTTTTTTTTTTTTTTAATTTTGAGGGCTTTTGGCTGTGGTTGGGACCTGAAAAAATTATTGGTCCTTTGCTTGGGTTCAGTGGAAACTTGTTTTTTAAGCCTAATTAATGTGAATATTCAAAACTTAGAGTTGTTGTGCTGGGTGACAATATATATTGGCATGTATTATATTTCTGATCTTTTAATGATGTGTATGGTGAGAGACAACAGTGCCTTCTAATCTAGCTCTTGACAGTGGTATAACATGTATGTATTTTACATTTTAAACAATTTTTTGCCTTTTAGGGTATAAAACAAACAACAATTAAGCTTTATAAACAATAGTTTTTTAAAAAGGGCCAATGATAATAAAGTATCCTGCTTCAAAAGATTAAAAGTCATATAAAAATAATAACTTTATTAGAAAACCACATAGTTTTTTTTTCAATACAGTGTCTTCTTGGAGTTGACCTGTATATCTAGCGATTCCATGAGCATACATGGAATCATACATTTTTTTTTCTTTTGCAGCAGTATGAATATCATCTACCACTGCCTTTTTTTCAGAATGTGTTTTCAATTTCCACTCTGGCTTACATGCCTGGAATTTCTTGGTATTCTTCATTTATGCACTGACCAGACCCAGCCACTCTTAATTTCTGTGTCTAGATAAGAAAAGCTATGTGTCACTTGCTGAAACAAATTAGGCTTGTAAACTCGCTTAAAAGCCAGTAGAGATGGGCATGGACACATGTTTTGAAAAGCTTTTCCAGAGATATGATTTGGGTCCTGAATAAGATAGGATCTTAGACTAAACTGTTTACTGTAGTCAGTTAGTTGTAATAATTTGAATACAATGGTCATTTGTCTTAGGACCTTCTGCCTGAAAATATGAAAATTGCAGAACCAAATGTGAGCTTACTTGCATATAAGCAGACCAGGCTATTCATACCAGCAATTTGAAAACAAATTAGTATCTTAAGACATTAGCTCTTTATAAAGAGCACTTCAATTCAGGGGTCCTAAAACTTTTTAATCAGGGGACCGATTCACAGTCCTTCAGACTGTAGGGGGGGCCGGACCGGCTGGGAGGGCGTCGCCAGATGGTCATATGACTAGGTGGGCATGACTGGGTGGTCATGTGACTGTGGGCATGACTAAGTATCGTGACTGGGTGGGTGTGGCCAATTTAGCAGTCCATTAAACAATACACACAAATTAAACATTCATTTGTTTTGCTCCTGAGGGTGTTTTATTTGCTTTTGTTTGCATGTTGTTCTTTGGGTTGACTTTTTACTAATTTTTTTTTAATTGTTTAGTGGTCCACTTAAGGATACTCAGTTTTGCAGCAATTCTTCTCAGCCCCAAGGAGCTTACAATGAACAAGATACTCTCCATCTCTCTCTCTCCCTCTCCCTATTGTCTGTCTGTCTGTCTGCCTGCCTGCCTGCCTGTCTGCCTGCCTGCCTGCCTGCCTATCTATCTATCTATCTATCTGTCTGTCTGTCTGTCTGTCTGTCTGTCTGTCTGTCTGTCTGTCTGTCTATCTATCTATCTATCTATCTATCTATCCATCCACCTACTTACTTACCTACCTCTTTTTCTGTCTCTCTCCATCTCTCTTTCCATATCTCTTTCCACATCTCTCTCTCCTGGGGCATTTTCTGCAGGATCCCCTTCAATCCTGGTAGTGCCCTGGAGTACCTCATTGAATTCCATTCCATTCCCTTCCATTTCCATTCCATTCCATCCTATTCCCACTCCCATTCCCACACCATGTTATTGCCATTGCTATTCTATCCCATCTCATCCTATTCCCATTCCTATTCCATTCTCTCCTATTTCCATTCCATTCCATTTATATTACAGTGATCTCAATCAGCTTTTGGAATCTCGCTGGCTGTCCCCGAGCTTCCTCTGTACGTGCTGAACGCACACAGCAGGCTTGATCAAGGTCTCCATATGTCTGGCAGGCAGGATCTGGCTACATGTGTCTGGCAGGCAGGATCTTGGAGCAGATTAGGCGAGGAAGCCCCAAGGTGGGGGCTCAGTGGCCACTATGATGTGTGCGAGCTGGGGAGTGGGCGCTGCAACAGCTGCCCTGCTGTCTTCTTTCTCCCACTGTCGCTACTTGGATGCCCTTCCTGCCTCCCTCTCCAGGAGCAGAGACAGACGTTCACCTTCAGGGGCGAACCGGTGGGGGGGGAGAAAGTGGCAGGGCCACGTTGCAGCACCCGCTCTCTAGCTTGCTCGCATCTTGCCAGCTCAGCTTCTCGACGGGCCGCCATGCTCTTATGAATGAAGGGCTGTGCCATTCACTGGTCAAGGAGAGAGCTCAAAGATTTGTCACCATCACTCTGCCAGGCTGGGGTGGGGAAGCCGAAGGGTCCCAACAGGAGAGACCGCACCTGCTGTGTAATTAAGTATCGCTTCCAAGAGTTGTGTTTAGTGCCAGGGTGGTGCTGTCCATTGAAGGCCTCCTGCTTGCCCTCCCCCCACCTCAGACCCGGCATCCAGCCCATGACTGGGGGATCTGCTGCTTCTGGGCTCATCTGGCCAGCATGGGATAGCACCACACTGGGGCGCAGCATGCTCTCGGGCCTCCCACCCCTCTATGCTTCTGCTCTGCCTCATCCAGAATGAATGGAAAGCACACAGGGAACTGGCACTAAGCCAGCTGGAAGCAATGTGTAATTTATATGGCAGGTGCAGCTTCTCCCGTTGGGACCCTTTGTTCCCCCCCCACACACACACAATGGAGTGACAGTGGACTGAAGTCTCTGGCAAATCTTTGAGTTCTTTCCTTGGCTTTCAAAAGGTGTGGCCTGTTTTAGGCCTCTCCCCTCCCCAGAACCATTCTGCCGGCTAAAAACAGAGAGCGCAGATGCCTCCTGGGGCCTCTACCTGCCCCTTTTTTGGCCTACCCCATCCCCGTTTTCTACAAAAAATGCCTGGGAAGGAGTGCACTCTTTCACACACATACACACACACACATATTCCTCCCTACTCACTCCCTCTGGCTTCTGCAGAAGCTCTTCCACACAAACTCTTCATGTGCACACATTCCTCCCTCCCTCCCTCCGGCTTCTGCAAAAACTCTTCCACATAAACTCTTCCACATGCACACATTCCTCCCTCTTCCTCCCTCCCTCCGGCTTTTGCAAAAACACTTGGGGAAAGCTTCAAATGTGCGTATGCTTCCACCTCTCCCACCTCTGCTCTCTCGCCAATCTGCAAAACGCCTGGGGAAAGCTTCAAATGCGTGCACGCTCTCCTCCACCAACTGCCCCCCACCCACTGGCCTATGCCCTTCAGCCTTACCCGTGCAAGCAGCAGCGAGCAGAAGTACCAATGTGGCTACAATCTGCAAGGTATGTAAAGGCCAATGGCTGGAGGAGGGACGATGAGGATAGCAGGAAAAGCCAGCCATGCAAGGAGTGGCTGGGAAGCGAGGGGCGGGGCTTAATCCCACCACTGCATGGGCTGATGGATTGTTTCGAAGGGCCGTATCTGGCCTGTGGGCCGTAGTTTGAGGACCCCTGCTTTAATCTGTTGGTTAAAGGGCTTTGATCTTAGAATTTTCTAAGATAAAGGATCCTGCCTAGAAGAAGTATGTTAATACAACACACGAACTGCCAAGAGTATTCTGGTCATTGGTACTATTATGAAGGATACCTGTACACCTGTATTATGAAGGATACCTGTACCTATTATTGATGGTAGTAGAGGTAGGACAGATTTGCTGGGGGTGGTCTTACAGATTTTTTGGTTGGGCTGTTTCCTGTTGGCTTGTCTGGCAGTTCCTTGATTGGGGTATTGCTAACTTGATTGTTGGTATGATGTTAATTTTGGAGTTAATCTATGCTCATCTGGGTGCTGATGCTGGTGGGGAGATGTTTTGGTCTTTTTGTTCCCTTTTTGGCTTGTTGATTGTGTCTTAGATATCTCAAAGGTGCAATTGAACTATGCTTTTTTCCTTAAGGAAGACATTTCACTTCTCATCCAAGAAGCTTCTTCAGTTATGACTGAATGATGGAGTAGTAGCTTCTTGAATGAGAAATAAAACATTTTCCTCAAGAAAAACATAGTCCAGTTGCCTTTTGAAAAAACATCTTTGAGACAACCATAATCTGGATGATTAAGAATCTCTATAGACTCTTTTGCATAGTATTTAGATATTGTTTATGTCTTGGTGCCAGACTTCTATAAATTCCCTCACATTTTTGGACTTGGCTTGGTCTAGGATGGTGATGGTTTCCCAATTGAAACATTGGTTAAGTCTCTCTCATATGTTATGTTCATGTTGGTGTTCATGAATGCATTCTGCCAGTTTTCTATCTGTTTGTCCTACATAATGGCTGTTGCAGTCATTTCAGTTGAAGATAACTCCCACCAACACTGACAGGACAAGCCACTAGAAGAGCAAACCCCACTCCTTACTAGCACTGATGATGTTACCTAGTTTGGTTAATGAAATGTTTGCAAGAAAATAACAAAGGTTAGAGAGCACCAAGGACTCCCTAAGAATCTGGCAGATATGCACTTTAAGAAAAGCAAACAATAACATGAGGATAAAAGCTAATTCTGTTTTGCTAGCATAGAAATTTTATGCTTGAATCAAACTAATGACTTTTTAAATGCAGTTTTCATAAGCTATTGTGAAAATATTCATTTCAGGACAGCAGACCAATAATCAAACTGATTCATATTGGATCTCTTTAAATGAATGCAAAATGCATTCATCAGCACATAAGGTTGTGAATAACCTTTTCATTCAAACAGTGTGTATGATGTACCAGTTCTGTCTGTTAACAACTTCTACATTTTTCTAGCCTTGTGAATAAATCAGGTTTATTTTTAGTCTTGTTTTGAACTACTTTACAAATATATGCTCCAGGCGTCCTTCATTCTTGATGCAATTTTATCCATTGGAGACATTCATTATTTTTTCTTTACTTTAAGAATATTGTTTTCAACCTAATACATTCAGCAGTCTAACTTTCTTAAGAACAAGAACCTGGTCTTCCATTCATGACAAAATGTACAATGTTAATGTTCTGAGTTATATTCCCTGTATGCTTGAATAGAATGTTACATAGGCACTTATCACTTTATCAGTATGCATTTCTGTTCTTTATTGTTTCTGAGCTTCTCGCTATTTTGCTCAGCACTTTGTACTTATAATACTCTCAAATGAAATACCTCATGTTGTGTTATGCTGGTATTAAATAACTGTTGATGAAGATTCTCAGTCTCCAGTAGAGTTGTCTGAAAGTTGAGTTATGACAACTGCACTTTTTATTGATCTGAAACATTTAGCTGCCTAGAAAAAGCTATTTGGATAAGCAACAAAACATTTCAAACCAATAAGAAAAAAAGTCCATGATTCAACTTCCAGACATATTAAATAACTGGGTACCATTAATGTTGTTTTGTACTTTCCAGACATGTAGCCAAAAAACAGGGAAAGAGACTATGGTGGAGTAGAAGAGTATGCATTAAAATTTATATATGTATAGCCCACTGGGCTGCTACATGATGTTTTGAGTGATCCTTTCAATCCCTTAAGACGAGAAGTCCCTTAAGCAGAAGCTTCCTTCATGTGGCCTTTCTCAGACCATTTTATGTAAAGTTGGCTGATCTTTAAAAAACCAAGTATGCAATGATTACTCCAAATTGAGCTGCAATATATTTTGAATCAACTGCCTAGTTTTTGAATGTCACCAAAAACAATATATTGAAGAGATATGGCTCTATTTTCTCTCTGACTTACTCAGACTATCATCAGGTTTTTACCAAGGATTATTTTAGCGTGCGCGCACACCCCTCCAATAATGCAATTGCAGGGTAGATAGTTCAAACTCCTCATGTTTTATCATTTCTGCCCTAAGGCATACAAGAGTTAGAATTGATAAACTCTATTAAATTCATAAACTTAACAAATAAATAACAATATTGCAAGTTTTATACTTAATTGCATTAAGATACATAATATTGGACTGAAGCAATAAACTGGTACTTTCTTAAAATTTCTGTTTCTTAAAAACAATCTATTTTTTAATGACTGGAAACTCATGTGGTGATTTCTTTGCCTTATACATGCTGCTCTTTTTGATGTCTTTTGTGGCTCTACATCTACATGCTTTCATTTGGTCCTTTGTAGTGGGTAATGCCCAAATGATTTGAGGAATATATATATGATAAGAAACTAACATAATCTAATACAGAATAAAGAAAACAGAAATAAAAAAGAAAAGATAAAAAGAAATAGAAGCTTCCAATTTATTTTGCAGCAATTTATTTGATTATAAAGCTTTCTCTCACTCTATGATTACCAAAAAAGTTCACTTTTTTCTATTATTCATTTTTCCCCCAATCATCAAAACCACAAGTTATAAATGCAGTTTTTTCTATTTCATTCAAAATATCTATATGGGATTTCCAGTCAGCCCCAAATGTAGATACTGTCTTTAATCAAAGAAGTTAATTTAGCTATCTCTGCTGGTTCCTTCATTTTCACCAGCCATTCCTTCATTGAGGGTAATTTTGAACCTTTCTACTTTCTTAGCTGCAGTTGTCATTAAAAAAAGAGTTCCATGCCTTTTTTTTTCTAATTGCCTGTCCATTAGTATAAAAAAACGCACCTCTGATTTTAATTATATTTTAATCTTTCATATCTTCTGAATGAATGTATATATTTGTATCCATTTTTTGACCTTTTTATATGTCGTACCAACATGATAAAATGTGCTTTCATGTTCACATTTCTAGTAAAGATTTGACGATGTTTGTACATTTGAGAGACAATTTATTTGGTGACGAATAATGATGCATCATTTAAAAAAAATTAAGGCTAGAACATCGTGTAACTTTCAGTCCTTTTAACAAGGTATTTCCCCACTGATCCATTTGTATATTGTAAGCCAAAATTGTAACCCAGTTCCTAAACTTTTTCAATCCATCGCCCCTTGGTGCTACAAAGTCATCCTCGGTGCCCCCCACCCAGGGGTGGGATTCAAATTCTCTGTGGGAGTGGCCTAATTTGAGAGTGTGCTTTCTGGTCATGTGACTGGGTGGGCGTGCTTGCTGGTCACGTGACTGGGTAGGTGTGGTTTGTGGTCATGTGATTGGGTGGGCGTGGCCAGGTGACTAGCAAACCAAATACAAGTGGTCCTCACTATATGGTTGGTTGTTTAGCATGTGTTCTAATTTATGACTGGCCTCCTGGAGTTACTTGACTTGTTTTTGGAGTTTTGAACAGCCATGCACAAAACATACACACACACTCCTTCTGACCTGCTGGAGCAGGTCATTGGACTAGAATCAGCAAAGCATCTCTGACTAGATTCTAGTAGTGAATAGAATCTAATCAGAGATGCTTTGCCGATTCTTGTTGATTTGTTTCATTTTTATTTTTTTGTTTATATTGCTGAATTGCATTGACACGTGTGTGTCCCTTCTTGTGCACAACCCAGAACTTTTGTGATTATTTGCAGCAAAATTACTGACCTCTGGCTATGCTCTACTTTTCAAAACATGCCACCACTGATGTGTTCTAGGTGCCAGCCCTGTAGTTTGACCCCATGAGCCTGCTGCACTGGAGGGACCTGCCCAACAAGTCTGAGCCGAGTGGTCCACCAAGTCAATGGGGTGAGCCTGAGAGAAGAGAAAGAGAGAGAGAGAAAAGAGGAGAGAAGGAGAAAAGAAAGAGAAAAGAGAAAGAAAGAAAGGGACAGACAAAGAAGTGGGGGGATGGAAGGAAGGGACAGAAAGAAAAAGAATGAAGGAGGGAGGAGGAGAAAGATAATGAAGTATCTATTCTAGTCCAATCACCCTCTTCAGCAGGGTTAGAAGGTGGTGTTGTGTGTGTGTTCTTGTAATTTACCAGTACATTTTGGTTTTACCTTCTTCAGAATTGGCACTGTAATATATTGGGGAAAAGTAATTTTTTAGGGTGGAGATCTGGTCCATGGATCCTATTTAAAGCCTCAACAAAATGTGAGAGCTTCCTGATAGTCTTGACATTGTTTCATCAATAAAACCTTTAACAGAAGCCAAAGATGTTTCAATGTACTGGCAAAGATGTTTCAATTTGCTGGCAGTCTAAACTAGGCCTCATTTCAATCTGTTGCATGAGGTAGGTCTCTTTTTCTCTTCTCCTTCCTCCTCCCCTCCAGACTGGCTTTGCTCTACTTTCTCAATGTGCCTGTGGGCCGGCGTTCGAACATGGATGGAGAGAGAGAGAGAGAGAGAGAGAGGAGAGAGAGAGAGAGAGAGAGAGAGAGAGAAGTAGGTAGGTAGGTAGATAGATAGATACATTAGTAAGTAGGGAGGCAGCCAGGCAGACCTTTTGGATGAATGTATGGATAGATAGGTAGGCAAGCCAGCAGGCAAGCAAGCAGAAGACAGACAGACAGACAGACAGAATGCCCAGTGGCGGCACTTTGGGAAAGTAGAGCAAAGCCAGAGTTGTGGCTCCACAGGCTTACCATTTGAGGCCCTTGCACCGTGCCGGTGCAACAGTCAATGGGTGAGCTTGTGGTACCAGCAGCTTGAATACGGCAGCACGAATACGGCGGCACATTGCTCTATTTTCCTGACATGTCACCAGTGCCACAACAGCTACGGAGCAGTGCAAACAGCAAATGGGTGACCCTGCGGGGCCGGTACCTTGAACGCCCCCCTGCTGCCTCTTTGCACCCCCTACCAGCCCCTTTGCCTCTTTGCGCCCTCCTAAGGCATCCCACCAGCCCCAGGGGGCAGTCCCCCCCCATTTTATCATGCATTCCTTCACTTGTTTTTCTTCTGTCTCATATTTCAACAAAAGTTGAACAATTGTGACTGTATGTGTCATAGTATATGGGAATTGTATTCATGTTCAAAGCAATGGTAGAAAATAAGGGCCTATACTGGATTTCAATAATTCAGATACATATCAGTTACTTCATGTGATTAGCCGGAAGAATAAGTTGGAGGAAAAGAATCAATATGTAAAAGTATGCACCAGAACTTCTTGTTGGGGCAATTGCAAACTTATTTATAGTATCTGTTAGGTGAAAATATTGGCATTATTACACTGAAGTAGTAATCTCACTGAAGGTGCTGTTCGCTGAACAACCCTTATACTCTTAAAGCTGTGACTTAACTTCTGACGAAAGCAAAAGATTTCGTTGTCAGGATGATGGGAAAATTGTACATGTAGGAATTATCTCAGTGAACATTTTCTGTCAGTGGTTTATTTTGAGTACTTTGCTAACATATTGTCATGCAAGTCTAGTTCATTAAGAAATTGTGATGAAAAGTATTTGAGATGTTCCGAAGAGCAGCACTCCTGGCTAATATAGAAGCTTATTTGAATGGGCAATCATGTACAAGATGCTTGAAGTCGTGACTAGAAGCTAATTGGAAGGTTTCAATTTTAGCTCTTTTAACATTGCACATTTTGAGTGTACAATGAGAGTGTACAATGACAGCATATAGTCTCGAATAATGACAGGTGTTAGAGACATTAAGATTTAATGTACATTTTAATGAAATTGAAACCTGTAAAGAATTTAGTACATGCTTTGTAGTGAAGAATTTTTTTTTTATAAATTGGTACCTTGGGAGTATTATTGCTTATTACTTTTAATGCTTATCTCCTTTGATTTTCTAAATCAGAGTAACATCTAGCAGCTGGAAGTTATGCTGGAGGTGTTCTGGTTACCATGCTAGGCAATTCTTAATGGCAATGTCCTTAGAAGATGACCTTTGATTACAACCCACAGTTTTGCTGTCATTTAGCTGGAGGGGACATGTGTTACTGTCGTAATCAATTGATGAAATTGGATGGATAACCAAATGATGAAACTGCGGGCTGCGTGTTTAGCTTGACATCTTGTCTGTGACAAATAACAGCATGAATGCATGGCCAGTATTTGTTCTATCATCCCTATCCTCAAGATAGAGTTATCTCTGTGCTTTGACATTCTATAATGCTAATTGAGATTAACAAAAGCCACAAGTATAGCCACATTTTCATATTAATAAAGATCATATGTTATAGTATGTCTCATTTCTTAGTAGGTCTTCGTCTGTTCTGCTGTAACAGAAACCAATATATTTGATGTGTTTTTTTTAAAATACAAGAATGTATTTTCTCATTAAATGTTACCAAGACATTTTTAAAACAATGGTAAACCAAACATTTTGGTTATCAGGCAATGATTGGTAGCCTCTTTTTGTTGAAGGCCCATCTGTCTTCAAACATCTTTTGAAACAAATAACTCTACAGAAAACTAGTAAGACACTTGCCTAGAGTCTGACAGTCAAGCAAAGGGACTGCTTCAGAGAAGCCATGCTTTCACATTTATAGCCCTTTCATTGTTCATGGAAGTGGGATCCTAAAAAACCGTCTGCCCACATTGATTGGGAAGATTCCATCTGGAGGAGAAAATTACTCTACATAGAACTATATATAAGGCTTAGTTTTCTACTTACTTTCTTTTTGACACATTTATTACTCCTTTAATCTTTTTATATGGCCAACTGATCTCAGTGCACTACTTTTATATTGGTTATTCTTGTATCCCATTAATTCAGCACTAATTAATTCTTGAGCTTATCTTTCTTTCTTTGTTGTACCATTTCCACTGCATTCAAGATATGTTTTTCTTAACATATCCAGTTCTTGCATATAAAAAAGGAGACAGACTCACATTCTTACATGCAACCTTCTTTTGACAAACTTTTATTCTTCACAACAAATCTTACATTACCTATTTTATGCCAGCATTCACAAAACTTAAAATGTCTTCATTTTCCTATCACACATCTACACACAAACCTACCTACCTATCATCTATCTATCTATCCATCCATCCATCTATCTATCATCTACCTACCTACCTACCTATCCCATTTCCCATTCAAATTCACCTTGATCTTTGACACACTAATTTTTCGATCCATACTCTTCACTGCATCATAAAATTTAACACTAACTGCAAATAATTCAAGTTCTAATCTAAGACAACACCACTTCATCTATGTCAATATGTGTCTTCAACCAACACAGGTCTAAGAGACCAGAAATACTGATACAAGAGTTGGTTCCCAGACTGATAAAGATACAACAGCTATTATATAACATAATCAACTGCAAACTTCTTCACTATCAGCAAAGAGATCAGGGTTTTCTTTTACAAGTTCAAAAAAAGGTTTTGAGAAAGAAAATCAGAGAAACTCCACGTAATGTGCATCAAGATCTTTTGGATTTAAATTGAAAATGGCTCATTTGGTGAAATCTCTGTCTCCCTTCCCCTTTCATCTCAACAAACATTGCCAAGCAGAACTTTGTGAATAATATACTTGGAAAATAACTTTTTGTTCAGACAGCTGCCAAAGAGTTTATCTTTTCTTTACTCAGGTATCCATCAAACAAGGAAGGGTTTATCAGACATGCTTATTCCTAATTGTTGTTCAATGTTGAAAATTTGCTAAGCATTCAATTTATTTTCATGCATGCTTTACTTATAAATATATACCACTGTTACACATTCAGCAACCAACCTTCAATTCATGCAAAACACTCCATTAATTTAACTTTATTCGCTTTATCATATGCTTTTAGTGTATCAACAAATATGTAATTTTTTTCTCACTTTCATACATTTCATACATTTCATACATTTGACAAGCTAAAATGAAGCCTGTATGTCCCTTCCTAGCATAAAGCCATAATGTGATCCCCAAATTTTGCTCATTGTTACCTGTTGAACCTTTTGAACAGAATTCTGCTAAATACCTTCCAAGGAACATTTAACAAACTAATTCTCCTATGAGCTGTTCAGAGCATCCAGTAGTGGGAGGTGCTTCAGTCTCTGCATTCATAGGCTGAGCTTCATTTGTGGCCTCCTCCATGTGACTCCTCAGCGTTCCCCAGTTTTTGCTCAGCCTTGTGCAAGACAGACAGTGCTTTGGATGCTTCTCTGACCAAAACAGGAATATTAGCAGGTTTGATTGCAATTCGGTTCCCTTTTTTTTTTTTTTGTCTTTAGCCTTCTCCCAATC
>BHFT01038403.1:0-62109 GCA_004320025.1 Laticauda laticaudata
CTTTCCTCGACCCTGCTGGAATCTCCCCCATCTTCACCAACCTCTATGGGGTGGCTTAGCCCTGAAGCCAGCTCAGGGCGCTCCGGCAGCATGCCCAGGCAGAAACCGTGCACGATCGCAGAGTCCTGTCTGCCTCCGAAGCCCTGCCAACCGGAAGTTCAGGGACTAATACCTATTTTCTATGTGAATGGCTCTCTCATCTAAATTGTGAGCTCTGCACCAGTTTTATGTCTTTTTTAGTCAGCCATTCTGACAAGTAAACAAGACTGCAAACATTATTTGCATCCATCACGATTAGATTTTTTTAAATTTTACTCTAGCAACAGCTTATTCAGATTATATCTGCAATTTCCAAAGGATTCTAATTTACTGTATGCAAATTTTGTCTGAGACCTCCCTCTGCTCTCCCTATCCTTAATTCCTCTGATTAGTTCCCTAAACTGTCCAATCAATATCTGAGGTCCCCACCCTATGCAAAATTCAAAGTTACCAATGGAGGCCTGATTGTAAGGGTAACTTTGATTTGAGGATAAATATATCCATGTAGAACCTCACAGACATTTTCTTTCTCCTTAAAGCAGGCATGTCCAACCCATGGCTTGCATGCTGCAGGTGGCCTTGGACAGCTAGTTTGAAATACAAAATATATTGTACTTTGATGAAAATGGAAAAGGGCCATCTGGGAAAGATGGAATAGAAACAGATTTAAGAAATGGATTTGCCCTGCTGTCCATCTCAAGTTTTGAGACTGCAATGCTATTTGATATCAGACTGAAAGAGGACTCTAAAAAAAGAATCACTGATTCCTGGTGCAAGCAAGGACTCAGACATATCAAAAGTAAAGTGCTGTGAAGATGCAAGGGACACAAAAATTAATACTGGTACCATGAACAAAGACAAGGAAATATTGGTTAACCATACTTTTGCTGCATTGCAGGGGAAACCCATTGATCAGATCTTCCAGAAATAGAACAGCTACATCCCAGAGCAAGCAAATCACAGATCTGTATTTCAAGCTGCAGCATGCTGGCCATTGATATCAGCAAGTCTCCATCACAAAGCCCCAATGGCAGCTCCTCCCAGACTATAGAGTTCCCTGCCTGGCAAGAAAGAGAGACGCTGTAAATGACTAAGAGTGAATGGAGAGCCTTGCTCCAGGCAAAATATTTGGACACATCCACCAGGCCTGAGAAAAGCAGCTAGCATGAGAGGACATGACACAACCTGCTATAGGAATTGTATTGAAACTCCCAAGCATGTCAGAGCAGGAGAACATCAGAGCAGTGACTGGTGAAAATTAGTTTGGAAGGAAAAAAGGAATGCTATGTCAAAGAAAATTAGGGGGGGGAGCATAATCAGGGTATGAGTAAAGAAAGGTTGGGTGCAGCCATCAGTTGGATCTGGCCTTTTGCCAAAATACATATATGTTAATTGAGCAATCCTGTTCCACCACTTTCTGAAGGAAGTAACAAAAGGCTGAAACGTGCAAGGTTGTGTATCTGCATGTGTGTCTGTGTGTGTGTCTGTGTGGATACATGTGTGTACTGGGGAGTGGGAGGGATTAAGAATGCACCACTGGCAGGGTGGAACTATTTTCAGATCCAGTTTTCACATTATGAAATGCTGGATTGACCTGGAATGTTCCAGAACTTGGCTCCAAGCATTCTCAAAGATGAAGTGATTCATTTTGCAATGGTCTTCTGAATGTATTATGCTTTGAATTACACTGAGAGAAAATAACTTGTACTACCAACCATTTATTTGGTATGAGCAACAAGCATTTGGGTCTTTGTACCACTGAGTATCAAATCCACTGTAGCCATTTTACATAAAAGGAATGAGGTCTTCAAAGAGATCACTTGTCCAAAATCATCCACTGAGTTCACCACTGAGCAGAAACCTTAATCCAAGTTTCAAATTAGTCATATTTTTGGTCTTTTAGATAATTTCACCAAGAAGGACAAAAATGACTATAAAAACATTTCTTATGAAAATTAAAAACGTATAAAAGCATAATTCATAAACTTATTGACAGATTTCATGGAAAAAGCAAGTAAGAAACCACAAATATCACATGAGTTTGAAGTCAATATATTTTTCATGGTGCAAAGTATAATCCTCCCACTTTCTTTGCAATGTAGGATATATGGAAGGCATACGTCCCCCCATTTATTCATGAGTTTGACATGACACTTTCTTCTGATCATTTCATGCTGGCTTGTGAGGAGAGGGGTGGGAGAGACAGATCTGAATCCTTTCAGGTAACTTAGATCCATGAAGTCATCCCATGATGACTTCATGTGCAAACAAAGTCCTTTAATCAAAACTAGACTTCTAATTCAGCATAATGATGTAGCATAAAAGAGTAGGACAAAAATCAGAAGGTCCTCTTAAAAAACATAAGTAGTTCTTTCTAGCTAATTGTTACTCTGGTGGATTTCCTAAATTAGTTTCTCTCTTGCATGGTATATTGCTTCCTTAAATATATCAAGATAACAAAAATGCCCTTATACACAAAAGTGAGCAGTAATTATCTAGCAGAGAGAAAGAATAATTTATTCAAACTGTCCCTTTCTATTTGCATTCTTGGAAGTGTTGGGGAAAGTTGGTCATTAAGTAAAATAAGATGTTGGTACAATCTGTTAGTAAGCCAAACAATACAAGAGATGGGTATTTAAAATGTGGACATAAGGAAGGAAGAAGAGAAAGAAGAAAGGAGTAGTTTCCTCTGGCGCAAAGATGAGAAGAGTTTAGTCTGAGCTAAATCTTGGGTGTACTTACTTAAGCTTTATGCAAATTAAATTCTGGAGAAACAATTCTTCAAAGAAGAGAGAACCAGAACTTTCCTCCATCCAGGACAAACCCACCTAAAACATACAGTTACCTTCAGGGGTGGGCTTGAANCATACAGTTACCTTCAGGGGTGGGCTTGAAATTTTTTAGCAAAGGGTTCTCTGCCCAGTTGCTTTGTGGGCGTGGCCATGGTGGGCATGGCCTAGTCGTCCTCCTGCACCACATTGGGAGGGGCATTTTTGCCCTCCCCAGGATCCAGAGGCTTCCCTTGGGCCTCTGGGAAGGTGAAAATGGCTTCCCGGGCTCCAGAGGCTCTCTGGAAGCCAGAAACAGGCCCATTTCTGGCCTTCCTATACTTCCAAGAGGCCCGTTTTTCACCTTTCCCTAGCCTCCATGCATGCCCTGCACTTACCTGCATCCAAAGCAGGTTGCGTGGGGACTCCTAGGAGGGGCGGGACAGGTGGGCTAGGCCAGTCATGAGTGGGATTTGGGGATTCTCCAAACTGCACAGAATCTTAGCTAGGGGCTCTCCTGAACCCCTGTGAACCCCCAGCAGCCCACCCATGGTTACCTTACTCTGAATCACATCTCTCTATATATGCAATTTCAGACAGGAGTCCTATCCAGCCATGTGAAGAGATGCCATTGAAACAACAACCTGTGAAATAACTTTTACATATTAAGCAGGCATTTCAAAACATAAGACAAGCAGTGATCCTTCCTTGGTGCATTAATCATGTATATACATGAAGTTCTCTGCATAAATGATTTCAATAAATCCTCAACATAAACTAATCCTTAGTACAAACACAGGCTGTAAGGCAACCACATGTCACTCCATTGTTCTACACACTGGGTTTGGATTGAGATAATACATTTAAATGTGTGTGTATGTGTTTTCAAAAGAATTCTAGAGTGTCTTTTCCACAGTTTAGGACTAAACATAAAGAATATAAGTGTAAGTGCTATTGCTTTCCCTTAGGATAATAGACCACTGAACTATATGGACAATAGGAGGGCTCACTAAATTGAAATCATTTGAAGGTCTGCAGAAAAGTAGACAGGTTCTAAGGGAGTCTTCTGCAACTTGATGCAATTCAGTTCAGCTGGCTGTGGTGGCAGAAGTATCTGAAAGGTGTTATACTAAAAACTTTGGGATTATACAAGGCTGAATTAGATCCCAAAACACACTTTTGCAAGTAGTACAATGTAGGCAACATATTGGCATGTAAATAGTGCCTTTGCTAGAGCATACTTCATAAAGTCTATTCCAACTCCTACAACTGTTCATGAGCATAAATATCACTACCCACAGAGAACAAAGTCTGAACTCACAATTGGTATACTGTCGAAGAACTTTGTGGTGGTGTTTTTTTACAATGAATATTCTAAATCAGATTTGCCTGGCTCTGATGTTTATGGTTTCTACATAATAAATATGTGAGAGCATGTGTGTCAGTTCATCCAGCAAGTAAGTTTTTAGCTGTTGTGCAGAAAGCAATTCAGGACATGCATGAAAGGGAATAATCCTTCCAACTGAAACTGTGAAGTGAAACTAATTGAAATGCCTATTTGTCTAGAGCTCTGAATGTATATGAAAAATGCCCATGGCAGAACCTCTAAAGGCACAAGGATGTTGGTTCAGCACAGTAGTGACTCAGAGAAAACAATCATACAGGCATGGGATAATGAGAGGCAGTGAATTTGTTGACTTGGACAAATGGGTAATGATAGTGAGGCAGCTTTTAAGTTGTTCATTTCCTAGCATTAGAGCTCTATGAAACTCAAAAGCT
Source organism: Laticauda laticaudata (assembly GCA_004320025.1). Classification (NCBI taxonomy): domain Eukaryota; kingdom Metazoa; phylum Chordata; class Lepidosauria; order Squamata; family Elapidae; genus Laticauda; species Laticauda laticaudata. The sequence goes on from BHFT01038403.1 coordinate 4,587, forward strand.
CTTATTTATCATAAACTAGAGAAAAGGTATCAGCACCTCTCTCTCTTTCTCTCTTTCTGTATTTGTCTTACTAAGCAAGATCTTAGCTACATGAGCAATATTGTGTGATTATTGTTTGAGATACCTGAATATAATGATCATTTTGAGACCATCAAATTAACATGCCCAAATATAGCAAACTTAAATAAGTATTTAGAGGGACAATGTCAGATCAACTGGCATTTCGAGGGACAATGTCAGATCAACTTTAGATATATGAGTGAAGCAAAGCCAATGGATACCCCTAGTTTTTTATGGTGTATTTTATATCATTTCAGTTTAAAAGCTGGTAATATGTTCTGAAAAGGTATCAGTTCAACATCTGAAAAGAAAAGTTCAGTAGCTGACAATGATAAAGAGGAATTTAGGATAGCATGGGAAAGAATCATGTGACAATGGCTATACAGATCAAGTTTTTTTATGAAAACATGTCCTGTGAATGGAATTTATTATTCTAGAAGCCCCAAATATATATGTATTGAGAGGAATTTGGACTCCAAAGAGTCAACTACTTTAGGGTCCACTTTAGGGGGCCCTCAAGAAAAGGCAAGATGGCACCTGTGACAGTCCCTTTCTATACACATATAATGTTGATGTCAGCAATTGTGCGACCATAATTCCCTTCTTGTCTCTTATGACACATTATTACACAAACAATACATATAGGGGTAAAATTTCCATTTTTTTCTCCAAATGTCTTTATTTTCTGGGTATGGGCTCTTGTAAAGTTTTCTTGTTTGCTGATTTAAAAGATTTGTAAGCCTATCTCAGAGCACAATTCTGAACAGTCCACAACAATTAAATGCTTCTTGGGTCCACTAAATGACAATATTTAGCAATAGCAACAGCACTTAGATTTATATATTGCTCCACAATGCTTTACAACACTCTCTGGGCAATTTACAAAGGTCAGCATACTGCCCCCAACAATCAGGGCCCTCATTTTATCTACCTTGGAAGAATGGAAGGGTGAATCAATCTTGAGCCTGTCAGGATCGAACACCAAGCTGTGGGCGGAGCTAGCCTGCAATACTTCATTCTAACTTCTGTGCCACCATATTTAAGAGATGGGGGCCTGTGTATTGTGACTCTATCTGACCTGGTGAGGTGGGCAAATACTGACAGAAGTCATATTTCAGGCTATGGTGATGTTCATCAGTGTGTAGAAATAGGAATTCATCTGTTGACATGATGGATAAAATGGGTCTCCCTTGTTCATATTCTGCAAAATAGCTTATCCCTCCTTCCTTTACAAATTTCACAAGATTTTTCTTGAGAAGCCTTGCACTATCTAAATCCAGATAGATCTTATTTTACTTAAAAGATGCCATCTTGTTCTATGTGGCATTGAGCCACAGCTAATTCCTGAAACAGCAAGTCATCTTTAGAAAGGCACCGACATTGGAAGCAAGGATCTTACCCTTTCCATCACACTGTTTAAGGAATCAGGGTTTGCATACAGAAAGAGTTTCATCAAATGGCAAAACTTTCTCTCTCGGTCTGCAAGGCAAATGATTTTCCTTTAGATAAGTTGGTAAAAACATGATTCAGGAAAAGAAATTGAGTGCCTTAGGGACAAAAAATAACCTGAGGAAAAAGGTTGTGGGATAAGCCAATTGGAGGTTCTTCTTTCATTATAGAAAAGGAAGGAAAGAAGGTTTAGCATTTAGTATTTATTTGATTTGTCAATCGCTTACAAGATACAGGTATAAGAATAAATATAGTTTTGAATACAGAGAATACACATGTACTAAAGAAATAAAATATATGTTATTGAATACATGAGCATAAGTATATATAAGAAAAAAAACGACTTAGAAGGACAGTCGACTGTTAGGAATGATATGCGATGCACTTGAATGCCACCCTCTACAGGCCTCGCTTAGAAAGGGAAGATGAGTGCCAAATAGTAGACAGTCTCAAGTTAAAGTTTTTGGGGTAATTGCCGGAAAGACAGCCACAGCAGCTCTCACGGTACGAGTATGCAAACACCATGACCACTCTCGTTCGCTGAAGTCTTGTATATATTCTGAAATCAACGTTATGAGAATTCGGTTAAACTTAAGAGTACTTGTAATCTAACTATGTAAGATAGCTCTTTAGAATTGTTATGATTCAAGACTGAAGTCATTCACTTGCACAGGTAGGTACTTTGCAGTTGCTTATGATATTTAATACCTATTATAGATCGACCAGGAGGCCAGCGCAGCATTAGTCTAGATTCTTCTAGAATCTAGCAGTTCAAGCCTGGTGCATAAGGTATGCTCTTCATGGAGTAGCAGAACAAGAAAGAGAACTAAATTCTTGTGAAAAATATTTCTGGACATACTTTCAATTCTCGTTAATAGTCCAGATCTACATGTAAGTGGCGTTCCAGGACTGATGAGCTGAATATTCAAGTATAGGTCTGCGCAAATGTTTTGTCATGCTCTAGTTAGATAAGTTAGAATACTTACCAGACAAGACAAACTATGTAGGCATTAGAACTAACAACATCTTAACGCCTCATTTTGGAGCATGTAGTTACAGTGTGGCTCTAAAGCACTTTAGACTCATTGAGAATGAGTACTCCAAGGTTCATAATGACAAAGGTTGAGATCACTCAATCAAGGTGCTTGTACTATTTAGCTATGTATTTTATTTATACTGATTTTTTTCTGCCAAATATGTAACGACAAAGGCACTATTATTCTGTTGAAGATTAAATTGCCATGTTGATTGACCATTCTAAGAATACATACGTTCACAGGTGAATCATTTTTACGTAAGGTAAGCACAGCTATCTATCTCGATGGTGCTTGAATAGCGTTTACATCAGTCAGCAAAGAGAACGCAGTTGCTCTTAATATGATCACAGAGGTCATTTATGTAGAGTATGAAGAGAGTTGGTCCTAAAATACTGCCTTGGGGACAGTGTTTTAGGTTAGGCAGACTTCAACGTAGTTTGAAAATGAGGCTTCTGAACAAACATGAGAAAGAATCTTAGTACTTTAAAAGGACTGAATTTCAGGTAAAGCAAATTTAAAAAATCAGAAATGTATTCTGGAAGAGAGGTTCCAGAGTACTTAAAGAATTAAGCTAAATGAAAAATGTGAAAGCCATGGGATTTTTTGGGGAGTAGTTGCCAAAAGGTAAGAAAGATGCCCAAAGTATGTTTTAACCCACAGATCTTTCAGAAGGGTAGGTGTTAGGATTGGACTGGATCAGGTTTTTTTTCTCTGGAGTTGGCTCAGCTGACCAATTTGCAAGTATCTTCATGAGTTTAGCAGTTGGACAATGACTTGGGAATTAGGTAAACATGTGTATGTATCTGCAGCTCCATGGGAGCATAACTAAAGGAAGCATATACTGTAAGTAATTGGGCTCCAATCCCTCTACAGTTCTTGGAAATTTATTTCCATTTCTGGAAGCCATCCAAGCATCTAGTGTGTGCTTTGTTTTTGTTTCTGGAACAAAATAAGATTACTGAGGCAAGGAGCCAGAGAAAATTGCAAGGCATGCTTACATGTAAAAAGAGCCAGTAGGATGAGAGCTGTTGTCTTTCAAATGGTCATGTCGACATTCTTATTATTGCTTTGTAAAATTTGAACTTGCATTTGTTTTCTCTTCTGTCTGGAAATTAACATCCCTACAACTAATTTCCAGACTTATTCTTGTATAAGCTATTACAAGGAATCCTCAATTTACAACATTTCACTTAGCAAACGTTCAAAGTTACAATGGCACTGAAAAAACTGAGACTTTTGACCATTTTTCACACTTATGTCTGTTGGCCATGGGATTTACATTTGGATGCTTAACAACTGACTCCCATTTATGATGATTACAGTGACCTGAATTTGTGTGATCCCTTTTTGCAACCTTCTGACAGGCAAAGTCAGTGGAGAAACCAGATTCACTTAACAACCAACTGTGTTTCTAATTTAATAACTACAGTGATTCACTTTACCAAAGTGGCAAGAAAAGCTGTAAAATGGGGCAAAATTCACTCAATGCATTTCTCACTTCGCAAGATAAATATTGGGCTCTATTGTGGTTGTAAGTTGAGGACTACCCTTATTATTGATGCAAGCTCTGAAATAATGAAAATTAAATGTGGAAGTGACAAAAAGATAAATAACTGTATGTCCATTATCAATTAATCCATGAAAACATCATATTTAAGATTGACAAAAAACATAAGATCCGAACAGGAAATAGACATTTGGAATAGAGGAAAAGAAATCAAAGAACAAAAAAATGATTTTCTATAAACAGATTGGTCTATAAAGCTTTCATAGACATATCTTTGTAGGTTTTTTTAGCAAGAGGTTTGCTGCTATCTTCTTCCAAATCCTCCTCCTGCTCCCATCCCAGTCCAACCAACAGCATTGGTACTCTTTATCCAAACACTAGCCAGGCCAAACACTATTTAGTCTTCCAGTATCACTCTAGGTTACCTAGTTGCTACAGTAACATAGTTGCAGTGCAGGAATGAAATATCTGGATCAGGCTTATATTATCCCATCTCTTGTGTGCTTAAGTCACCCTAAAGACAATGCTATTATTACTACACCCAGTAATTCATGTTCAGGCATGTGTGCACAGAATCACAATCTTAGTTTTAAGATGACCGTATAAGAATATGCTCACAACTCAGGTTGTCTCACGCAAGCACTTGTTGAGGAATCTTTTGGGACACTCATATTTTGCAACACTTACGAACAACAGCAAGCTTTACCAAAGGCAGCAGAGCTTTCCATCGGACATAAGTCCAGACAAATTATTATCACAATGATGCAACTTCTTTGAATGAGAGCCACAGTAGATTAGCCGATTTGTCCCCTGTCAACTCCCTCTTTCTCAATCAGTGAAGCCCATCTATTTTTGAAGCTAAGTCCTGCTCTGAGGAACAATCACTTCTTTTAGCAGGGTTGTTGTTGTATTTTTGCTTCAGGTATTTACTGAAGTCCTTGGAATGTAAGGTTACTGACCTCCACGTGGGCCCACACCTACATTCCAGCACACAGAGTGTGCCCTCTAGCAAGCTGGATAAAAGAACCTGCTTGCAATTGGGCGTTTCCATTATACTAAGTGTTTGGATACATAGCTGGAGGCTTCATTTAAAAAAAAAGAAGAAGAAGAAGAAGAAGAAGAAGAAGAAGAAGAAGAAGAAGAAGAAGAAGAAGAAGAAGAAGAAAAGAAAGCAATGTAAAAACACACACACCGATGACACCACTTTAGTTCTTATAAGCCATTGTAAAATATTTAACCCTTCGAGGCACAGTGGCAAGAAGAAGATCAGAGTCATTAATTTTCTGAGAGATTTGCATGCAGTCGTACCTTAATTCTTGATCTTGCCCAATACAGAATCTGCCCATTCCAAGCCACATCTATAATTTGACTCCTGGAATTGGGTTTTCCCAACTTAATGCCATAGTCTGGGTCGTGCATCCTCTAATGTTGGCATATCAAACAGAAATGGCACAGAAGTGGAATATTGGTGAGATGGCTGGCTTGAAAATAAATAAAGATAAAACAAAGAATCTTTTTGAAAATCCAAGTTAACAAATAAGGTTAAGTGTTCTGGGGGATATATTTGACAGCAAGATGTGAGCACATTAAAAGAGAATCAAATTATACCTAACCGATCAAACAACAGATAATTACAGACTTGAAGACAATGGAAAACTTGCAATTTGTCATTAATTAGGGAGAGATTTCAACCAATTCCCATGAATATTCTATTACCCAGAATTTTATTTTCTCTTTCCAAACCCTACCATTGCCCGTCTATTGGAAAAAGACTACTTTGAGCACTCTCACACACTCCCACCACTCTGCATGTCTCACACGCTCTTATCCAGCCAGGTAAAAGAGTCGAGGAATCATCAATCGAGAGATTCTTTTGGCCAAAGATGGCTAGAATTACGCCACTGCGCTCGCGCTTTTGGCCCTGTGCCTAATGGGAACTGTATTGTTTGAGCTTATCGTGGGTACTTTCTGCCCACAGTCTTCGCACATCGCGCCCCAGCGTCAAGAGAAGGAGTAACATTAAGAAAGAGCATAGACTGTTGACATTAGAAGGACAGTGATTTACTGGTTGGGGTGGCTGGCATGGCTTTTTTATGGTCAAGGACTTAAAACACAGGGGTATTTCAGAAGCAACATATATACGGGATCTTTGTGGTTAAATTGGAGAAGATAGAAAAAACAATGTTATTTGAGAAATTCCAGTTTGTTTTTTATCCGACTATGATGCATTTTCCTAATTCGGCTATGATCTAGTACAAAGGAACAAACATAGTGATATGGGAATTGTTAGACTGAAAGGTGGAACTTAAAATCGATCCGAGTATAGCTTAGAAGAAATATCAAGCGTAGTAGGTAGGAATGAATTGGGTTTTCATTATGCGCAGGTTATTGAACAACTCAAAGATATGATCAGATATTTCAGTTAAAACGGCCGGTAGGGGTGATTCGAGGGTGGCGTGATAAGGAGTTCTAGGGGTGAACAACAGACTAATTTAGATAGAGATATTGGCTGGGGTACTGATGGAGAAGGGTGATTAAAATATGTGATAGTGAGTTATTTAATTGCCGCGCGTGTAATATAGAAGTGTACGAATCGGAAAGAATCAGAGGTTTAAGAGGTGAGAAGCTACAAGCTGGATGGTGCTGTGGGGGAAGGAGATATTTGGACTATGGATTGATTTAGGAGGAAATGGGCAAAAATTGTGGTCTAAAATTTTATAAAGTGACAATGGTCCAACAGGACAAGATATAAAAAAACTGTGATAAGATGTTTTACAGGTGGGTCACTCTCCTCGTCAGCACCGACAGCAGAATAGCAACAGAATGTTCAACGAACAAAATTCTGAGAAATGTTGGAAAAGTGTCATAGACGATACCGTGTGCTCATTATGCTATCCATATTGGTGGTGGGCCTTCGTGAGGCATGCCACGAGTAATTTGGAGGAGGGCTAGTGGAAATTCAGCCATGTGGTTGAGATGGGTATTGGTGCAAAGTTGAAAAGATGTAGTGGAGACCGAACGACCAACGAGCACTGATTCGAGCGCGCCTGCGTTAAGTAGATTGCAATACAGACACGTGCGCCCAGAGTGAGATTTTTATGTGGGATGGTTTTCGTGACGTTGGATCAACTAGTAGAATACATAGTAAGACTTTGAAAGACATATTTGATTGGGTTAAAGTTATTTTTAGGACGGAGCGCAGCGCTAGATTGTAGTTTGCTAGAAAATTGGAAGATATGAGAAATACCCTGTAAGGAAGAAATTATGTAAGGAATATTGGAATGCATTGTGCTGAGATGAGTGAGAGTTGACATTTGAAACATTAGCAGTAGGAGCAAGAAGAACTAAACAATTGTTAATGAAAATTTTTGGATCTTTTTTATGCAATGGCTGTAACTGATAAATACCGATAATAGAACATTAAAGCATATTCATTAGCCTAACGGGTTTTTGTCACGGATTCATGTGTTGTGTTATGATATTCTCTGATTTGTGTTATAGAATAGAATTGTTGTAAAGTAATTGATAGATGTCCACAAGTAGGCATTGAATGATTAAGAAGTATAGTCCAGAAGAAATTTTTTTATTTAAGTTTATCTTAGTAATCATTATGCCCGCGGGCGTGGGGATACTGTGATTGAGTAATGATGAATTGTTGTGATATATACACTGAGTACACTGGGAGACTACAAACATGAATGCACAACTGATTGAACTCAACGATCTCACACCGGAAAGTAATATATGACGAGTACGCATGCTTTTTAATGTTTTGTATGGTTATTGTGTCTGTTAGCACAAAAAAAAGTTTTAAATAAAATTCTTTGATTCGAACAAAAAAAAAAAAAAGAAGTGGAATATTTCCTGGCATTCAGTTCATGTCCTAGTCCCCATTTTTTGAAGAATGATAATGAATATTTAGGTACTGAATGATGGTTCATCTCTCTACTGTTTGGAAGGATTTGATTATTCACTTGGGAATTGAAATAAGGAATGTTCATAGACATAGGTCAGAGTCCTAAAACTTAGCCCAGAAGCTGCTAATGATGCATTGAAGAATCATTGCCTATCAGATTTCAATAAATTAAAGTATATCTATAAACTGTATTAGTGCTGATTCCACTTACTCTTGTTTTCAGGATTGCTGTCCATGGCTCTGAAGCGTATTGGCCTTGAACTTCAATTTACTGTCGGGATCTAAGATCTGTCCAAGGTCCTGACCTCTTTCATATAATGTGTTCTTATGCAATCCTGGCCTTATTTCCCCAAATCTTCTTTGGGTTGCTGTAAAACATTGTGTGTTGTTCTCTATATTTGCAATCTTTATCTCATCTATATGGAAATACACTCTACCCTCCTGGATTATATGGTGTTTAGTCAAACATGGTTTTGATTGACACACATATACACAGACCAGTGAAAATGTATGGATGTGCACATTCAGTTTCAACTGAACACTAGTTCTACTCTAACCAATTCCAACAAATCTCGTCCAAAATTGTGAGATACCAGACTGGTACCAAGGGCAAAATACTGCAAGATCTATTGTACAATTCATTCAAATCGATGCTTAGGGACTGTCAATCATGGCATACTTCTTGAAATTGGCTGTCTAGGCCAGTGGTGGCTGACCTTTTTGGGCTCCTGTGCCAAAAATTGTGTCTACACTTGAGTGCACGTACTCATGTACCAGCACCCAGAATGTGTGTGCCCCCCACAACCCCTGTGCATGCATGCACAATCCCCCCCGCTGCCACCCCCTGACCTGCACTGTGCCTCCCAGTTGATTTTCAGCCCATTTGAGGTCTTTTTCAGCCTCCCAGAGGCTTGAGGAAAGCTTCTGTAGGCTTTGCAGGTTGAAAAATGGGTATTTCCGGAAATAAAGGAAGTGATGGAATGGGCCTATTTTTCAGCCTGCAAAGGCTTTTCTCAAGTCTCTGGGAGGCCAATAAAGGCCTCAAACAGGCTGAAAATCAGCTGTAAGGCATGCGCATGTGCAGTGAAGTAAGTTTGCCTGCAGCTCGTGTGCCGGCACAAATGGCTCAGTGTGCTACCTGTGGCATGCATGCCATAGGTTCGCCATCACGGGTCTAGGCCCTTTTCTGCTACAATGTAGCCCACTAGGCTCATAGAGTTTGCCTTGATCAATTCGAAACAGAGCTGTGGTCACATCTGTTTATTATCATTTACAGTCAATCTACCTGATTTACAGTCAATCTACCTGTCAATCTTCTCTGACTATAAAGTTGCTCATCAATTTAGGCATTTTCCCAATATTTCAGGCAAACATTTCTAGTTTATTAAACAGAGTACACATCCCAGCAGAATATCCTTGCTACATATTATTTTACTGGTAATGATAATGTGCATGAGATTAAGTGATGAAGTATTTTTTGTAGAATCGTAACTAAAGTTCACTGTGAAAACAGTCATAATATGACCTTCTAAATGATCAAAGACCTATTCTGAAATGTTGAACCATAATCTTAATTTTTACAATGAATTTTTATTAATGTGTTTATTTTATTATTTATTTGTATCTCACTTTTTTATTTCTACAAATAACACAAGGCAGAGACTATACGCAGTTTCCTTCTCCTATTTTCCCCAGAACAGCAGCCCTGTGAGGTGAGGTGAGGTGGATGGAGAGAGAGGATGATTGAGCCAAAATTTTTCCCAACATTCTTGATAATTCTTGCTGCATTTCTTTTTGATTAATAAAGTTGTAAATGCCTCTGCTAGGGTTAGAAACTAGGTTCTTTGGGATTACTTAAGAATTGGATAATATAATATATTTTCAAGCAACAGGTGATCATAGCATAAAAAAGATTGAGAATTTTACTTATTAACTGCAGAAATAAGTAAGAACATTACACACCTTCGTGTATGCTTTCTTTTGTTGCATTGTTTTCAAATGCTTTGAAATCCAATGCCTTTAGAATAGAAAGAAATACACACACACACACACACACATATATATATCTCATAGAATTGGAAGACAAATTAGAAGAAAATGAAAATGACTGAAGAAAATAGCCCAGTATGTAGCATTTCCTAAGGGATTAACCATACTATTTTGTAGATAAACACTACTTCTACAGCTGCAAAGTGTAATGATTGTAATGAATAACTTGGTTTAGGATTAAGAATGATGATTATATATATGTGCAAATGTACTTTATGAAAGAGGGCACGACAATCTGGGCTATGGCACAATTGAGAGAAAGCAGAACTGAAATTTCTCTCAATACACATTGACACATCCTGATCAAAACTGCATATGCTTCAAGAAGAGCAACATATTTAGCAAGTCAAACATCTGAGATTCAGTTCCTGGCACCTCCAGCCAGAAGGACCAAGTGATGAACAGGAGCTGGAGAACCACTCAATAGAGAACCACTGACACAACCTATAAGGTAATAGTAAGCTTGGTAGACAAATCCTGCATGAACAAAAAGCAAAGACAGAAAAAGAGCAGCACCCAATCTCTGTTCTTCTGAACAGAGTGGTGGGATTCAAAAAATTTTTACTACCGGTTCTGTGGGTGTGGCTTGGTGGATGTCGTTTGGTGGGCATGGCAGGGGAAGGTTACTGCAAAATCCCATTCCCTCCCCACCCCACTAATCTGATTTCCAGCTCCGTTCTCCTGTGCAGGGCAACCAAAGAAGATCAACCAATCAGCTGGGACTGGGGAAGTAGTGAATAGATGGGGGTGGGGCCAGTCAGAGGTGATATTTGCTGGTTCTCTACTCGAAATTTGCTGGTTTCGAACTACTCGAAATTTCCACTACCAGTTCTCCATCTCAGCCGTTGGTCTGGATATTTGTAGGTAAGAAACATGAGTCAGCAAACGAGAAGTACTTTATTCTTCTACACACACAGCATTCAGCAAGAATGGTTTACATCCAATCCACGTACGTGCTGGGAGCATCTGCCTTCCAGTGCAATTTATTCTAATACCTCACCCACCTAATCGCCTCTAACTCCACCCTATGAGTATCCTGGAGTATCAGTAAAAAATAAATTGATGGCAGAAGATGTACCAAGATCTACCGATATACATTTTTTTAATAAATAAAATAACTAATTTACCTGCAGATGGTAATCCCTTGCAGGGTATAATGTGCACCTGTTTCAAAAAAGATCAATTACTGTCCATATTACTGTGGAACTACAACTACTTGGCAATTCCACTATGAAATGCATGGCAATATCCTGCCATAGTTTGGTAGGGTTGGACACCATCTGTAATAATCCAAAGGGTTGTCCAGGACATGATTTATTAATGGCATATACCGTACATTCTTTGACATAGTGTTCAATGTCTGACCACATAGAAGGCAACCCAAATTGCTGTTTGGCAAAATGTAGTGTTTTTAAAAACCCATAATGCCCAGCTTGTTTACTGTCATGGCATTGTTGGAATACTTTATTTCTCAATACAACAAGTATGTAGAGTTTTGTTCCCCTCCAAACCAATCCTTTATGTATATTACATTGTGGTTTGTTCTCCTTTTACCATGAATCATACTTCAGTACACTTGGTAGATCTCCGCCCGACACTCCAGAACTGGTCAGCACCTGCTGAATACTACCTATGCTTCTGATCCATGGAACCTGCTCCAACCCCTGCTGAATTTCAGTAGTACAATTACCCTCAAATCAGCTATAGTATCCTTCTGTTTTTAAAGAGAACCCAAGTAAAATGCTGTGTAAGGCTTAGAATAGATTTAATTTTCTCATAACCAAAAAATCCTCCCAATCCCAAAAATGTAAAACGCTATACAGATGACATGGCAATCTTCAGCCTGTGTCATTCTGACATTCGCTCGCTTCAAAAAAAAATGTAAAAAGTCATCAGAAGTCATCTACCCTTTCAGATGCTGACAATGGGAACTAGTGAGACAGACTACACCACAGGAGCTAATTGCCTACATACATATACCTATGAAGTTGGGCTGGAAACCAACACAGAATAAAGCAATTCTCGCCCTTGGGTTGAAAGACAGCTAGGGATACATCGGAAGGAACTCTGACCCACTAGCAAATGATGGTGGATTTTTTTCCTATTTGGTGTAGCAGGCCTTGTATCATATATGCCTCCACACAGTTATATTGTATCGACAGGATTTCAGTGATTTATCTGCAAGTGACTTATCCAGAACTTTCAGTACCTTTGAGTGTACAGGCACTTATCATTAAGCCGTAACTGTCGATTAAAATAAACAATGGCAGCATGTCATAAATGTCTGTGTTGAAAACTGAAGGAGGAGCACACACATGTTTTCTTCCACCAGTTTTCTTTAAAAAAAAATAAGAAAGGAAATAAACGTTTGTACATTTTTATAGCCCCGAAGATAAAAACTGTTTTATTGACAAACGGAATAGAAATCTTGTTCATTCTGAATCATACAGCTTTCAACCAGTAAAATTCATTCACTACTAAAGATGTCTATTTGTATAGTCTGATTTTATATATGCGTGTGTGTGTGGGTACATAAACATACACACACCCCAAGAAGAATGACTCTCTTATGAATCAGAGAGAGAATTATATTTAAAAAAAAAACATGCAAGAAAACTGGTCTGGATATGAACTGAGCAAAATTGCAGCCAGCATCTTTAAATTGCCTAGCTGAACAACAAACTTTCGAGATTCCAGTCAGCAGCCAGGTAACATGCAAATGCTGATAGCATAAATAAATAAATAAATAAATAAATAAATAAATAAATAAATAAATAAATAAATAAATAAATAAATAAATAAATGAATGAATGAATGAATGAATGAATGAATGAATGAATGAATGAATGAATAAGAATAAGCAGAAAACTGGTTCTCTCCAGAAGCCAAATTCTAAGAAAATTGTACAGAAGAATTTACTGATTTTTGCCAGCTGGATTAGATCAAGCATTAAATTCTTTGTGATTTGGAAGGACATTTTTAGAATACTTTCTTGTCTTACAATCATCTATTTCAAGAAAACATCGTATTTTATTTGTTAACTTGATACCAGGACTGAGCCAAGAGACAATCAAAAAGGCAAAAGTTCAGATTTGCACCAAAACATATCCAATCTTAAAGAGTTGTCTTGACTCAAAGGCCTTTTGGGGTGGAATGGGACTAGACTAGTTCAGGACTAGAAATATGTTTACTATCAGAAGATTGTTTCAATTTAATCATCTAGCAGCTGTTTAAGCAAATATGCTGTCTTTAAACCCTTTAGCTCCAAATTATTGTAATAATGATTATTGTGATGGGGGCAGGGGAAGATTGTTTTTCCCATTATGGATGATCCTACTTTGAAACTGGAACCCCCATAGATCAAATATAGAATGTCTGCATTGAAAACATGGTTCTCTGAATTGGTCACAGTATGATATAAACTGTGGTTCGTTCACCACAATGACTGGCTTTATATATTGTACCAAACCAGAACTACTCAACCCACCTTTTTACTAATTGCATTCCATACAAACCATCTGCCATTGCAAATAAATAAATATTAGGTACCCAAAACAAACCAATCACTAATGTGCAGAAGACTGCAGATGTACAATCTAAGCTTCTCTCTTTATGGGCTAAGCTCCATTGATAAGACTTATACCTTTGACTGCACAGATTCACCTTGTTAAACACAAGCTGGAACAAAAGATAATTTGCTCCTTGAAATGCAATTGTTATCTTTTAATTACAAAGACAAACAATTTTGGAAAGTAGTGTTTCCACTTAAACTGTTGGCAAGAAGAGGTAACGCCACCGGAGAAAATGCAAAGGATCCAAGCTTGGCACGATAAGATTTTTCATCATATTCCTTGTTTATCAATACAAATAGGTGTAAGACTCATATGCTCTTTATTATGCCATGCATTTGCTTGAGCAAGAAGTCCCTTTACATTTTCTAGATGCTGTAGCAGAGGGGTGTCAAACTCGCAGTCCACAGGCTAGATGCGTCATATGCTGGCCCCACCCCCGTCCAGTTTAGTGAAGGGAGAAAGAGTCCGGATACATCACATGACACCACCATGATGACATAAGTTTGACATTTCTGCTGTAGCAATTGACTCACTGATCCTGTTCGTTAAAAGTTCCCAAGCTGCATTTCCTTACAATTCTCCTACTTAAGCATAAGTGGTGTGTGGAATTAATCTAGGCCCCCTCCAGAGAAAGATGGATGGATGGATGGATGGATGGATGGAAGGAAAAGGGAGGGAGGGAGGAAGGAAGATAGGAAGGAGGGAAGGAAGGAAGGAAGGAAAGAAAGAAAGAAAGAAAGATAGAAAGATAGAAAGATAGAAAGAAAGAAAGAAAGAAAGAAAGAAAGAAAGAAAGAAAGAAAGAAAGAAAGAAAGAAAGAAAGAAAGAGGGAGGGAGGACCATATTTTGTGTCTTCAGGAACAAAGTGGTTCTGTTTATAATTGCTTTTGCACTTGTATAAAAGCAAAAACAAATACCCAAAAGAAACCATTTGGAAAAAAGCAGAGAATCGTATGCAAACTATAAATAAACTGCATGATGTACAGTACCAAGGAACCTGATCAACAAAACAATGTGAAATGACACTTCCTCTCTCCCTTTTTCTGCTTAAGGTACTAGTCTCCAAAATGGGGTGTTTTTTATCTTCCAAATGAAAATCAGCAGAATGAACATTTGGCTAAATGAAATAATTGGGGAAACTAGACAGTGTAGGTTTAAAATCAACTGGAATGCCAGCGATTTCTTCTTTTTCATATTGATCTCGTTTTATTTATCACCACTTTTTCTTTTTTCACAAGTGGCCTATCCCTCCATGGGGAAATCTGCTGTATGCTTTTCAAAATGGGGGCCACCATCAGATCCTGATCAAAGGGGTCTCAGTAAAGAAAGGGTAAGAAGCGGGCTATGGTAATTGGCACAGAGAAAAATCTTCCCCAATGAGGAGCGGAGAGGAGCTCTGATTTTGGAGATCCTGGGGCAGCTGCTCCTTTATGAGGAACACAGAGGGATTCGGAGGGAGAGGCTGATGGAAAAAGCAAAATTCCTTTAAACTGGAGATAACTGAAAGGGGAAAGGGAAGCACAAAATGGCCAAACAATAGGAAGGTCAGAGCTAATGAGTTAAAGATATACATGCTCTCTCTGCAGTTTGAATCTGTTTCCTGGAAGAAGTTTTATTTTATTGCTGCTGAAAGGCTGAAAACTCTATGAAGCCCTTGCCAGCTGGAATAGCCTCTTTGCACCTGTCTTTTTGTTTACACAAATCCCTTCTCTAATAGAGCTAATCACTGAGCTTTGATAAATTTGCCAGAACCCCTGATAGGAACTCCATTCTTGTCCTGAGCACTAAACAAACAGAGCATTGTCTCCACCCGGCTAGCCAGCCTGTTAATAGTTAAACTGGGGAGAGAGGGGGGGGGACGGGGGCACCCCACACAGGATGAAGCCTCAGACAGTTGGGTTGCAAAATGAGCAGCTTGTTTATGCAATTTTATGATAATGCACCAAACCTGGTATATTTGGGACATCTGCTTGCATCTTGCCCAGGACAGAATTGGATGCAAAAATTTTGGTTTCCTGCAAATTGGATTTTTCATTTCTTTGTAATGCAACTGACCAAAAATAACAACAACCAAAAGGAAGATAAGATTCTTGCCCTTCTGGCTGCCAAGGAAAAATGCATAAATGTTTAGGTAGGATCTGTAGAGGTCTTGAGAGCAAGAGACAAAGCTTCTAGTGTGCTAAAGCTGAGCTTTGCTTCTGGGTGCAGCTGCCCCTGGCTTATAGCCCTGCTCCCTGCAGAAAAATTCAGCCTGTGCCTTTTGTCCTTCCTTGTCTTGAAGCAACTTTTTAGTGCTTGGCTAAAAGTACCGAATTAACCAAGGATACATGCTAACCTAGATATGCAGTAAGATGGGCTCTGCAAATGGCATGATTTGGGCTTACATAGTTCCTTCTTAAATTAAAGTAATTAAAGCTACAGAGATACCATATAATTTGAGAGAAGGAAAACATCAGTAAAGTGATGTCGGTCAGCCCTGTTTTCTCCCTGTTTCCCTCTCGAGTTGGTGGATCTGGCAGTTCACTGGGAAACTGGGCTACCTACCCACTAATAATGAAGCAATCAGTCTGCCTTCTTTAACAACATGCTGAGTCAGCTTCCCTAACCTGGGCACCCTTTTGCAGAAGTCTGGACATCAACACCCACAATTCCCAACCACAGCCATGCTTTTTGGAGAATTCTGGGCATTGAAGATGATAAATATAGAAAATACAGAGTCATCACCAAGGAATAGGTGAAGTCTGCCACTAGTTAGCACACTATGGAACTTCCCATGATTTGCTCTCCAGGCTGTTTCTAAAACTGGCAGGCTGGGGGATTGCATGCATCTTGGGGACATATGCAGCAAAAGTCCTCAATTTACAATGATCCATTTAATGACTGTTCAAAGCTGCAATGGCACTGAAAGAAGTGACTTGTGACCATTTTTCACACTTACAACTGTTGCAGCAACCTCATGATCATGTAATCAAAATTTAAATAGATAACAGATTTGGAAGAGTTGGAAGGGACCTTGTAGGTCATCTAGTCCAACCCTCTGCCCAAGCAGGAGATCCTACACCATTTCTGACAAATGGTAGTTCAATCTCTTCTTGAAAATTTCAAGTGATGGCGCTCCTACAACCTCCGAGGTAGGCTGTTCCATTCATTGATTGTTCTCACACTTGGCAGCTGGTTCATATTTATGACAGTTACCATATCCCAGGGTCATGTGATTTCCTTTTCCAACCTTCTGACAAGCAAAGTCAATAAGGAAGGTGGATTCACTTAACAAACCTGTTGCTTATTTAACATCAGTAGGGATTTACTAAACAGTGGCAAGAAAGGTTGTAAAATGGGGCAAAATTCACTTAACAACAGTCTCACTTAGCAACAGAAATTTTGGCCTCAGTTGTGGTCATGCGTTGAGAATTACCTATAACTATTCGGGGCTGCTGGATATTATATTTATTTGGAATATTCAGGATAAAATAATTCTGAGTTAATCTGGGGGAGAAGGCAGTTTTAATCCTTTCCCATTGTGCTACTTTCCCAAAAGAAAACTCCACTCCTGTTAAATTATATAGGTACATACAGTTGTAACATACAAGCATCTGTTTATATTATCCCCATGATTCAAATAGCCACAACAAAAAGATTTTGAACCAGAAAGATCACAAAGGGAAAAGTTGTCAATGCATTCTTCTTGCCATAAATTATGGCAACATCCAGTTATGTGGACCATATATAGTCTTTTGAGGCAGACAGTAAGTGTAGGAAGGACAACTGTTATGCACAAAATTGCTGATGGTGGAAGCCCCCATAATGTGATTAGCAGAAAAGGCAGCTTCTTTGCAATTCCTTGCAAGAGACGTGGATTTCTTCAACCCTAGCTTTATTGTTTTTTGTAAATAACTCAAGGAAGCAAACATACTTAATGCTATCTCCTCTTTACATGCAACAACAGTCCTTTGAGGTAAGTTGGGTTGAGAGAGAGTGAGTGGCCCAGAGTCACCCAGCTGGCTTTCATGCTTAAAGTGGGCTTAGAAATTACAGTCTCTTGGTTTCTTAATCACTCACCAAACGTGAGTATTGGGTCCAGTTCAGGGTGCAGAGAAATTTAAACCGAGACAAAACAAAACTAGACAAAGTCATTATAAATGTCAATTAAAAAAAGAAAAGACATATCATTCCCCCTCCCAGGGGTGGGATTCAAATTTTTTAACAACCGGTTCTGTGGGTGTGGCTTAGTTGGTGGACGTGGCTTGGTGGTCATGTTATTGGCTGGGCATGGCCAACTCAATATCACTCACATCAAGGCACGAATCTTCTCTCCTGGCCTCCCATGACCGTGGGGATGTTGCAGAAGTTGTAAGTGTGAAAAATGGTCATAAGTCACTTTTTTCAGTGCCATTGTAACTTTGAATGGTCACTCCACACAAGCAAAGTACCAACAAAGGAGGAAAAAAAAAACCTCCTGAGAAGTTCCTGAGACAGGAAGTCTAGTCCTGCCAAGAATGCAATAAGGGTTAAAGGAGAGGCAGTTTCTGTAAGCAACACCAGAATGTTTCCTTCCTGCCTTCCTTACAGGATTAGGCCAGTAATTTCTTTGAACAACCGGTTCTCTGAACTGCTTAGAATGTTAACAACCAGTTCTAGCGATAGGTGCGAACCTGTAGAATCCCACCCCTGCCCCCCCAATGAAATACTGATAAATCTGTTATGACAATAACAACTTCCCCCTTGCAAAGCAGGTCCAAAATTTATAAGCTTCTACATCTAGTTGCAACCCCATTGACCTGTCATACATTGCACACGTGAAAGCAAAAAAAAAAAAAAAACCCAGTTAACGGGATAAAACTGTGCAGGAGCACAAGTATAAACTGAAAGGTAACAGCTTCATCAATTTTGCTGGATTAAAGCAAGTAGAATAGAGGGCTCTTGAGAAAGTGTCTACAAGTAGTTCTTTGAAAAAGTGAATGGGAAAGGAGATGAGGATCTGAATATTGCATGATGCATACAAATCCTGGCTTGTCAAAACAGTTCTTTACATTTTGTAGGAATCTAATTCTGCTATAACATATCTAATCTAAAAGAAATGCTGATGTTCTTTGGGAAAACTAAGTTCCAAAGAGAGGCTTACTGCACAGGTTCTGCAGGCAACTATCTTGCAAAGAGGATGTGAAATGGTGGAGGGGAGGCAAGGAAAACCCCTTCTCCCATATATCTGGATATGTTCACAAGAGTTGGTAGTGTGAAATCATTGTGAGCCTTCAGATCATGAGATAAAAAGCTTCTGTTCAATAACTGCCATTCTGTATTTCCTTTGTTTCTTGCATGTTTTTTTTCTTTGCACAATTTAATTATTTTGCTCATTCAAATTGATATCCAGCTTTTTCTTCCAGAGTTCCAAATGTATACATTACATTCCTTGTTTCATTTTTGCCTGTGAAATGAGCTGCGTTGAGAGATAGCAGTTGGCTCAAAATCATCCATTAAGCTCAAGATAGTAGACTTGAGCCTGGGTCTCTCCATTTCTAGCACATCTTAACCATAATATCAAAACATGGCTCCCCCAAAGGCAGGAGACTGAAATAAATTAGCATTGTAATGCTGTGCTACATTGGAAATATGCCAGTCACAGACATTCATCTCCTTAGTGTGAAAATTCTGGGGAGTGCATGGATATGATAACAGATAACAGATAATCAGAGTTGGAAGAGATCTTGTAGGTCATCTAGTCCAACCCCCTGCCCAAACAGGAGACCCTACATCATTTCTGACACATGGGAGCCCAATTGCCATTCCATATCTGTAGGGCATAAAACTGAAAACACTGCAGCAGGAAAATCTAATGAATAGAAGTCAGGGGTGGGGAAGAAGAATATACAAATAGAAAATGAGAAGTTTTATGCATGTTTAATAATTACTGAAGCAGTCTGGTGTAGCAGTGAAGATGGTGGGCTAGAAAGCAGGAGTCTGTGTGTACCGCCTTACACATGAAACCTGGATGGGGGATGTTGGGTCACTCACTCACTCTCAGATCATCCAGACTCACAGGGTTGTTTTGGGGGGAAATGGGAACAGGATTAGATATGTTTGCCACCTTGAATCATATATAAAAATATGGAATAAAATAATACCAAAAAGGCTGTGATGGCAATTTTAAAAATCTGTGCATTGACAAAATTTCCATCTGTCAGTTATAAAAGATCACAGTGCTTGGAATTGCACATCCACTATGCCAATACATTACAACATCCTAACTCTATGTGTACACAAAATGTATGATTTTTGTGTAAAAAATGTATGAAGGCCAACATCACTAAAAAATCAATTTAAGCAAAACCAGCTCCTTCAACCAGATCAGAGGTGACTCTACCAAAGGCAATTGAAATTTTGAAAATTTGAAACGAAAAAGGAAACAATCCAATTTGGAAAGATCTAAGGAAAATGCCAAAAGGCTATAATAAAAATGCTGGGTGGATAAAAGAATTTGAAGATGAATTTAGCAAAAACCAAATGAAAAAGCTAGAACAACAACAGTATAAATGTTTAAAAATCAAGTGGAAATGTTACAAAGGAGATCTGAAAATAATCGCATGACTTTTGGTCAAATATCTGACAAGCTTTCACCCAATTATTGCTAAACAGTTTAATGAAATATTGCATAAAGGAGACATACATATCTGGTTAATAATTGATAAAAAGTCTTTGATTGAAAAATACCCAGCAAAAGAAGCAATATGACAAAACTATAGGTCAATAACATGCTGGCCTGCAACGTTTAAATTACTCACAGGCATAATAGTGAACAATATCTAAGATAATTTAGAATAACATTCTCCCAGTAGATCAAAATATAAATAAAAGGAAAAGCTGAGGTACAAAAGATCAACTTCTGATTGATAAAATTATTCTGAAGAAATTGCAAAAGCCTAAAATACATATGGTCTGGGTTAATTATAAAAAGGTGTTTGATCAAATAGCTGGTTCATCAAATGTTTGAAAAAATGGTGTTAATAAAAATATTTAAATATTTATAGGAAAAGTAATGAAGCAATGAAAGACAAAATTGATGATTGGTAATGGAAAATATGGGCTTGTCAACATTTAGGAGAGGCATCTTATTACCCTTATTATTTGTCTTTGCCATGATCTCGCTTTCAGTGAATCTGAAGAAAATCAATCTTGGCTATCCAACAGCAAAAAATACTAACAAAACTTGCTTTTGCTTTATAAGGGTGATCTGAAGCTTTGTGGAAAATCAGAAATCCAGTCATTGAAAAACTGTAAGAATTTTTAGCGTAGATACATCAATGAAATACTTTCACCATCTGCATAACTACAAAAAAAGATAAAAAGAGGAGGAGCTAAGGAAAGTTGAGGTACAGTTCTTACAAAGTATTGTGGGTAGGAGCAGTTGAGTAGAGAAAATGGCAGAGGGATTAAGCCTATCACTTTGACTTCTGAGAGTGTGTGTTTTGTAACTGTCCACTCTCTCCATGGAAGAGTGAGCACTCTCTCAGTGAGCATTCATATTAAATGTCCTTAGATTGTATGTCTATGAACCCATAAATAGGAAGCTTGCAACATAAAGTATCGTGCACCATCTTCATCTTTTCTTGTCTTTCTTTGGGATCTCCTAAAATTCCCTAGGCAATCTTACAAAAGAAAAGTAGTACATGACTGTAGCCCAGAGCTTTGATTTGAAGTGTCTCCTCTGCCCACAAAAAAAGAGATAAGCTGGAGTGGTAGAGTGCATCCTGGGGGCAACAGGTTGGAGGAACAACTTCCCCTGTTTGTCTTCTGATAAATGTCTGATTTGAAATCGACCCTTCCTCCTGTTTTCTGAGCTCTCCTCATGTCCTCCCCTCAATGTGTTCTCAACATTTCCAATAGCCTTGAAATATTGTCTACCCTCAACCTGGATTAGTTTACTGCTCAGTGTGGATGTAAAATTGTAAACTCAAAATTTTTAGGCATTTAATTTACCAGATGAAACCAATCAAGTGAAGTGCATACCAGCCAAGAGAGTACATTTTATCTTTGCCCTCTGTTAAAACATCCAAGTGGAGGTATTGCATGATGCTCCCTCTTGGCCCACACTTTCTTTTTCTCTTGATGGGTTTTGTTTTATTTACAAATTGCTGCTCAGAAATCACTTGTGTTGAAATTCTTTCCCCACCTCCAATCTTATTAACATTCTTTGAACCAGTTTTAATACCCCAAGGGCTTTTCATGGCATGCTCAACTGGTGCAGGCTGCAAAATGAGCTGGTGTCTGAACACCAGGCCTCCTCCTCCACCACCACTGATCCTGGAGACTGAGCAACTGCAGGAACAGTGAATTTTATAGTCTTGAATAGTGACTTTCCCAGCAAATACCTGGGAGCAACCCCTCACTCATTTGGCCTTTTTTCTCTGTGTAAAGCTGACTATTAGCTGAATGCATCATTTCCATTTGAGAAGCAGACTGAATGCAAGAGTCATCCTTAATTCTCCATCTTCATAACTCATTTCATTCTGCAGCCCTCCCTGTATCTTTCCATCTTCCTTTCTCATTTTACTTCCTTCATAAATAGACTTTACTAGACTATACCAGAGAGTTTAGATCAATCTAGCGTGCCCTGTATTATACCAAATCTTTATACCAAGTTCACCCATACTTACTGTACATTGCCGATTTTAAATTACCTCATGCTTGTGAGTCAATTATTTCTTTCTAGAAACCTTACATGTTCCTTTCTCATAGGCAGTTTTGAGAGTAAACAGTACAAGGGGGAAATCTAACCAACCTATCTCAATGGTCTTGGAAAACTAGATATGGAATGTTGATATTGAGACTTCAGAATGCTAAAGTAAATAGTATGGGAGGGGTTCAGCTCATTAAGGAAGTGCTGATTCATGTAATGTAAAATAGTTGTTGCATAGCATGTGATCTCTTTGTGATGGACCTATTTCGGCATGTACATGTTTATTTAAACCCAAGTCATTATTAGTATGACTTGAAAACCCACGTTTTCAAGTCATACTAATAGAGTTGTTGGTCAGAACTCAGCATATATAGCCATCACCCTCCTTCAAAATATGGTTGATCATGTGCTTTCAGAAATAAAAGAGTACCACTGGCATTTAGAAAGCAGTTAAGGGAAATGGGCCCGAGATTTTATTTGCAACATATATTGGGCTACACTGTTACCTGAAGACATTCTGAAAACCTGGCAATAGAAATTATGGCAACAAATCAAAAGGATGAAAGTGGCTTATACTAAGCTAGATCCTTCTGTCAGGTTCAGGGGTTCTCAAACTCATGACTCACTAACCTACAGCATAGTTTGTGTGGTCTGCACCTCACTCCCACATAGCAGGAAAGTGACACAAGGAATGGAGCAGCAACTTCTTGTCCTCCTGTGTAAATGAAGGTTCAATCATCCAGGCCAAAAGTATCTAAAATGGTCAAATCACGGCAACTGGACTGAAATTGATTAAAATTGAGATGTTTCATTAATCATCCAAATAACTCCTTTAGTCAAAAAGAATTGGGGTTTTTTTTCAACCTCTGATTCTCTGCATATCCACATTTTCATTTTGACTGAAGAGGCTATTTGGATGAGTAACGAAACATCTGTTTTAATAAACTTTGGGCCAGTTGCCATGATTTACCCATTTTAGATATTCTTATCCTCCCATTAAGATGACATAGAAACAGGCTAAGTAAGTCCTCGAGCTTGCCACTACAGACAGAGCAAGCCAAGAGACAAGCTGAAGAGGAGGCAAGCCCAAGGTCAGCTGCACTTTCACAATCACAACTGAGCAGCTCCTTGAGAGTGAGAATCATGGCTCCATGCCTAGAGTGGCAGCTGAAGAGTGACTTCCCTCCCAGCTCTGTACTAAGGTGTTGTCACAGCCAGGGCCAGGGCCTGCAGTGTCAACTAACTGCCCAAAGGCAAAACCACACTGCTCATCCTGAAACTGTAGCAAAGAGAAATTTCAGCAACACTAATGGCCCTGGGCTTGTGATAGCCTTGTTCTTTCACTCTCCCACACTCTAAGACTTCTCATTTATTTATTAGTATAATTGGCAGTGAATCTAAGAGATGGTCTTTCCTCAGCTTTCTCAAAACATATTGTTATTCCCAGAATGAACATTACTTTTACTAGCAAACAGGGACCTCTGATAGAACACATGTAGAACCAACATTTCAGATCACAGTGAGAAATAATTTTGTAGAAAACAGTTTACTGTATGATCCTCTATTGGAACTGAAATATATCCTGCTATGAATTTATTCCATGTGGAAACATAAGGCAAAGATATTGTTTTCTTAACCTTCAAGCAGTGTTTCTCAACTTTGGAAATACAATGTGTAGACTTCAACTCCCAGAATGTCATCAAGTCATCAAGGCTGGCTGGGAAATTCTGGGAGTTGAAGCCCAGATATTTTAAAGTTCCCAAGGTTGAGAAACTTTGCCTGAGAGAGGCAGTAGATTGAATGTTGGATATAACATTTGGGAAACATGAGCTTATTTCTATTCAGTCATAAAACTCCTGGGTTATTACTGGTTCTTCCG
This sequence comes from Laticauda laticaudata, assembly GCA_004320025.1. NCBI lineage: Eukaryota > Metazoa > Chordata > Lepidosauria > Squamata > Elapidae > Laticauda > Laticauda laticaudata. The sequence continues at coordinate 28,731 of BHFT01038403.1, forward strand.
AGATGTACCTGCTTGACAGAACATGATGCCAGCTGCCTTGGGAAAATTGAAAAATTGGAGCAACATTTCATTAAGCTAATGATCCAATGAGCTTTTCTATTAAGGTTTTCCATCCCAGTCTTGAAGTCCCATTGATGATGCCATACCTTGGAGATCAATGCAGAGGCATAGCTCAAAGACTGATTCATTTAATAAAATTAATACTGTATTTATATTGGCATTTGCAAGGAAAAAATGCCACCAATACTTTATTAAATTTGTGACAGTTATGAATTTATTGACAAGGGCTAGATTATTTTTTTAAGCATGCAATTGAGCCATGCATTTTAAACTGTGAGGCTGACAAGTGAATGAAACATGCCTCTACAGTTTGGATAGCTCTATTTCACACCAAGTCATTTGGTCAGTCAGGCTTAACATCGCCTCTAATTTGATGGCTTACCAGAGACTGAGAAAAGAGAAGCCTCATATCTCCCTGCCCTGAGAGGTTGAGAATCAAACTTAATACCAGTTGCATGTAAAGCGTGTGCTATGCCACTGAACCTCTGCTTCTGCCGTCCATACAGACTTTCCTATTCTCATCATTTTGAGAGTAAAAAGCAGTATTTAATCTTCATCAGAAAGCTAGGTCAAATAAAATAATTGGCACTCCAAATCTTGGATTTATTCAAAAGATTTGTTTGTTTAATTATTAAAAATTATTGGCCACTCATCTTACCATATAGTCTCTCTCTTCCTCTCTCTCCCTCACACACACATACACCACACACACACACACACATATAAAATAATGACACCTGCTAAAATCCAAATACAGATGGGGAGGCATGGGCAGGGTATGGGCAGGAAGTGGGATCAGTTGTTAGCTGATCAATCACCTCCATTGTGATGCTCCCCCATTGGGGATCCAAGCTAACTGACATTGAAAGTTTTTAGGTTCTTACTCAAGGTCGGGAGGATAGGGGCCAACTTCACATGGGGGGGAGTTTTTTGTCATGTGTTTCTGTTATGGAAGTCTGTACCTTTACAGAGATGCATAGATGTGAATTCACCTTGTCTGTTGTTGTGCAGGTACACTGAGAGATTATGCACTGGAGACAAATTCCTTATGGATTTTACCACATGGGAAAATAAAGCTCTATTCTATTCTATTCCATTCCATTCCATCCCATCCCATCTCATCCCATCCTATCCCATTCCAATTGAATGTTGCAAAGGAAGTGTTAGATCGCGGGGAAAAAAGAGACTGGAGACCAGCGTGACTTTCAGCTCTTTGTTCGGTTCCTGGAATCAGTCTAACTGCTGAGCCACGGCAGCCTTTTTTATAGTGGCTGCTCGTGGCTCACGGACAATGACGGTTCCTTGAATTCCCCGCCGCTCAGGCGGACCAATCAAAAGGTGGCAATTGTTGACCAATCACCGTTGCTTGAAGAACCAATCATATTGCTATATTTGTGGACCAATCAGAAAAGGGTATTTCAAGTATGCTAATATAGAACAGGAAGGGCCTCATCAAGGCCTAATGGGACTTAGAGGGCTGAGGGGAATGTCTCTGAAGGACAAGACAAAGAGCTGCTACCAAGGCAGTGATCGGATAAACAGGGCTTGAGATCGGGCCAAGAAAATAACTTGAGAAAACATCTCAAAAAGCCCCTCCCTAATTCACAGCACAATAAAGGGAGGGATAGGCGCAGTACATTCAGGCTTGCAAGGTTCTGAATTGTAACAACTATCACAATAAAAATAGTTCTGGCCAACAGTATATGGCTCTGGTTTCTTATTCTGGTTAACCTTGTTGGGTTGGCCTTGTTGGGAAGCTACATGTCTAAGGATCCTTGCTTCGGGATATTGTTATAAACAAATTAGCCACGTCTCAAGATATCTGGTAAGTATGTGTCATTTCCAGGACATCTATTTATGTATTCAGGACATATTCCTCAGAAATTTTTTTTTGCAACCATAGTAATTTGATTGCTCTATTATCGGGGGACACAGTGGCTCAGTGGCTAAAGGCCCTGTCACACTGGCCGACGGATGCAAAACGTTTGTAAAAAGGACACAGCGGACGAGAAAAATGTTCCATCCCTTGTTATCCGCTCTAAAAGGGGCAAAAATTTGCATAACCACAGCGGACAACACGGAAAGGAACGGACGGGGGGAGGACGCAGGGTGGATGGAAAGTGGATGCTCCACGGAAGCCCAGCAGATGGAAGAGGATGAGAGCGGATGGCAAATCCGCAAGGCTTCCGGGGGAGCGCAGCAAACGCAGATGCAGAACGGAAAGAGTGGATGCAGAGCGGACGCCGAGCGGATGAAGCGGATGCACAGCAGAAGCCTAGCGGATGAAGCAGATGCAGAGCGGAAGCCTAGCGGATGCCAAGCAGAAGCCTAGCGATGCCTAGCGGATGCCTAGCGGATGCCTAGCGGATGCCTAGCGTTCACTGCCATGCGGGGAGGATTGCATTGCGTCAGCCCCGCGGATATAAGGGAAGCAGCTTTCCCAATCAGGTCAACATTCAGAGGAAAGACCTGCTTCCAGACACATCGACCTGCCTCCCAGCCTGCCTGCCAGCCTGCCTGTCAGCCTGCCTGCTTGCATGCCTGCCAGGCTTGCTGGCCAGCAGCCTGCTGCAGCCTGCCTGCCTGCCAGCCTTGCTGCCTTGCCTGCCCAGCCCTGCCTGCCTGCCAGCCTGCCTGCCAGCCTGCCTGCCAGCCACAGAACCCCACAACCATGGGAAGAAGAAAAGCCTCAGCCACCTGCTGCCAGCCCTGGCAAGAGGGACAGGCACCCTCCCACCCCCTGGCCTCACTCTGCTTCTGCTGGGGCTTCTTGCAGCACGGGCTCGCTCTTCTGGGCTGGGGCTTCTGCTGCTTCTGCTTCTGGAGGAGCTGATGCTGCTGCTTTATGGCGTGATGCTTCTGCTCGTGCTTACTCTGCTGAAGCTGCTTCTGGCGGTGTGTGCTTCTGCTGGTGCTTACTCTGCTGATGCTGCTTCTGGCGGTGGTGCTTCTGCTCGTGCCTTACTCTGCTGGCGCTGCTCCTCGTCCTGCTAGTCCTGCTGGTGCTCCTGGTCCTGCTGGTGCTGCTGGCGCTGCTGGTGCTTACTCTGCTGATGATGATCCTGGTCCTGCTGGTGCTGGCTGGTGCTGCTGGTGCTGCTGGTGCTGCTGCTGGTCCTGCTGGTGCTGCTGCTGCTGCTGGTGTGGAGAGCAGCCCCTACAACCTGGAAGCCCCTCTGATGAGGGCCCATGTGGTCCTGCCAAAGGGAGGAAGAGGCATATGCAAGAACGGAGAGGAGGCAATACATCGAGGAGGATGAGGTGCTGGAGTGGCTGAGAGAGAATGAGTATCTATGGCGGAAGGACACAGGGCTCTATTGAGACACCAAAAGGAAAGCAGGCTGCTTGGCAGAGAGAAGGCAGAGAGCCTGGGCTACACTTCGGAGGTGCTCCTCAGCTGTGGAAGCACATGCACACCTGGTACGAGAAGCTGCACCTCAAGAATCTGGCAGGCCGCGGTCAAGCTGACGGACAGAGAGACCTATGTCATGGCCAAGTGCAGGCTTCCTGGAGGGTAAGATCCGCCACGAGGAGCAGCCCCTCTCACAACCCTTTCTCTCAGGCAGCCTGCTGAGAGCCAGTCCTCTTCCGGCAGAGAGTCAGGCTCGTGTCTCCAGGCAGGTGTCGTGGAGCGTGCCACGACAGAGGAACCTGCCGACGAGCGTGTCTAACCGTGGCGGAGTGCGTGGAGGACCCCTGGCGCAGTGTGAGAAAGGAGACGGCACTTCCACCACAGTCCAACCGACATCCACCCCACAACTCCACCTCCACAGAAGAGGCGAGAGAGCCAGACAGGAGCGGGGCAGAGTCACACTGTCTGCTGGAGATAAGAAATGCCATCAGGAGCAGCATAATATCCCTCTCTCAGCTGGTACACACCGACTCCGTTCATCCTCCAACCGCAAGCCCTTCCTCACCTATGTGAAGCCAGACCCTCATGGACATGGCGGAACCCCAGTAACCAGGTGGTGAAGGAACAGGATCACGGATCTGCGTTTCACAACGCCTCCAGATCCAGATGAACCTTGCTTCCACCCAGTCCAGGTCTGCTCCTCCACCCAGGTGATGTCCTCCCATTCCAAGGCTTTCCACAGGCCCTCACCTACCAGGGCTTAGCTACCAGGAGGTCCAGCATCGCAGCACAGGCAGCAGCCTTCCCAGTCAGGAACAGGTTCATCGGACCCACCGTTGCCACCGGTTCCACTTGATGCACTGATGCCACCACGCCACAGATGCCACGCCATGCACCCAGGCCAGTCCTCACCGCAGCTGCATACCAGCCCAGCCCCTCAACTGCTCCTTCCTCCACCCACAGCCAGCCCGGCCTCAGTACATCTGTCGTCGGTAACTGGGGCTGACAACCCCATGGCATGAAGAGGAGCTCTCAACATCACGGGGCTGAGGCCAGCTGTCTGAGAGCTTCCTCAACACACACCCAGCCCTGTTGTCCTCTTGGGGCCCAGGCACCACCATGGCACTTCAGACGCAGCACTCCAGCAGCAGCACCTCCACAGCACCTGGACCCTTCACCCCTGAGACTGGGCACACCTCTGAGTGACAGAAAAGAGTGCCAAGAGACTGGGTTGCTACCTGTAGACTTATTTTGGACACTTGACTTGGGTCATTTTTCTTTTACAGCTTGTTATTAATAAAGATTATCTTTGCTTCACACACTTGCTTCATTTATTTTTGTCAATAAAGTCTTGGTGGAAACTTTTTAGAAATGGTTTAAGCCTTTGCATGCTTGTGGGATGGGTAAGGATAGCAGTGGGATGGGCAGGGATACCTGTGGGATGGTTAAGATAGTGTGGATGGGCAGGGATACCTTTGGGATGGGTTAAGATAGCTGTGGGAATGGCAGGGATACTGTGGGATGGGTTAAGAAGCTGTGGATGGGCAGGGAACCTTTGGGATGGGTTATAGATAGTTTGGGATGGCAGGGATACCTTTGGGATGGGTTAAGATAGCTGTGGGATTGATAACCTCCAGTGCAAGCATAGTGGGAATGTATGGTCCACCCTCCCAGCTGCACACATATGGCCCTTTATTATCAATAACAATTTATTCATTGATCCACACATGTCAACTAAACACAACTCTTTATTAAATGCCTGTTCATTGTAGACCACTCAACATACATGGCCCAATCTCTCAGTGTGATGAGACAGGCTGAAGGAAGCATCCATTAATCATCTATCATCCTGTCTTGCACTCCACTGCTCCAGCTGGGGAATTGCACCAGTTTTTCAGGAGTTGCGCTGCTTCTTCCCTTCACGTGAGGCTCTGTTGGGGCCTTGCACATCCTCAGTGTCTGTCAGGTTTCACCCTTGCCTCCATTCCCCAGGCTCCATGTCCCCATTTGCCTTGTTTGGTGGTCCACAAGCCTGTTCTGCAACACTGGGTAAGCGGGTGCGCATGAGATTGTGCAGGATGCAGCAAGCTTCCACGATCCTCCTCACAGTCTGTGGGCAATGCTGCGGTGGTGAGAAGTACCTGGAACCTTGTTGGCCAGGATGTCAAAGGCATTTCTCCACCCACCCGCCTTGCCCTGGACAGCCTGTAGTTGAAGATTCTTCTTCACGGGTTGAGGAGTCTGGAAGTGTAAGGCTTCATGAGGTAGGTTCGAGGGAGAAGGCGTCATCCCCCATGATGAAGTAGGGCACATCTTGCGTGTCGTTGGGCAGGGGGTCTGGATCTGGGAATCCCATGATGAGGTTGCGTTCCAGCCCTCCTTGAGGTCACTGGCATTGTATACCTGGGCATCTGAAGCTGACCCGTTCCCTGAAGCATCGATGTACATGAACTTGTAATCAGCATCGACCATGGTGAAGAGGATGATGCTGAAGAAGCCCTTGTAGTTGAAATAAGTGGACCCCGACTTGGCTGGCGTTTGCAGGCCACGTGTGCTTGCCATCTATGGCTCCAACGGTGTGGGGGAAGTTCCACTTCTGATACCACTGCAACTTTCTTCCATCCTTCTTCCAGTGGAGGGGCACTGGAGGAGCGTCCTCCAGGTATTCTTCAATGATGGCCTGCACCACCTCTGACCACAATGCTGATGGTGTTGTGGTGGCACCCTCCAGCCGTACTGCATGTTCCTGTAGGTGGTCCCTGAGGCCAGGTGGTGCAGAGTCAGTGCCACCTTGAGCCCAGGGTCCAGGTGGCTGGAAGTTGGTGCTCTTGCTTGGTCAAACTGGGTGTCAGCCACTCCACAACTTCATCAAATATGGCTGGAGGCATCCTCATGAAGTTCTGGAATGCACGAGGGTCTTCGTTCATTCAGCTCCACCATCAGCTTGTTGTACAGTCCGTACTCTGCTCTTCTCCCGATCCATCTTTGGACCCAGACGCTTCTTGCCGCCTCCTTTTCTTCCCATAGAACAGTTGAAAAGAGCCTGTAGATGGCTTCGCACTGTTGCAGAACGATGGTGGCTACCAAAAGGAGTTTGTTACAAATCCATGGTGGACATGACTGGATGCTGTGGAAGAGGAAGAGGCAGATGAAGGCTGCAGAGGTCTGCACAGCAGGGCTGCTGGTCTGAAAGTGAGATCCAGGTGAGGTTGCTCCCCCTTTTTATAGGTAATATAGGTTTTCCCTATGTGTCCTTTTGCATCCTCTTGAATCCTGCAGACAATCCTTAATATCCGAGATAGGTCCCCTCTGTGAACGTTTTTTTTCTGTTTTAAAAGCTTTGTTTGCGAGCTGCATCTTGCTTTCATCCTTTCTCCGTCCGTGCTACTACGCTGCGCGTCTGTTCCATGTCCGTTCCGCTTCCTCCCTGTGTCCGCTTTCTGCTGGAGCGGATCTGAGTTTGCGCGGATGCGCAGCGGATGCCTAGCGGATGTAGCGGACGCATAACGGATGACGACGGATGCAGAACGGATGTTCCCATATGTGTTGCGGATGCAGAACGGACGCGTTGGATACATTTTCTGCTCAGAAAAGTTTTGAGCAGCTCAAAACTTTTTGAGCGGATGGAACCTCAGTCGACGGATGCTGGACGGATAGAGAGGAGAGAAAAACGGACGCAGGTGAGTACAGAATGGATGCATCGCGTTCCAACGGATGGCAAGTGTTTCTCTCCATTTTACATCCTCTTTCCATCCCTTGGTGCAGTGTGACATGGGCTTAAGATGCTGAGCTTGACAATCAGAAGATCAGCAGTTCAGCAGTTTGAATCCCTAGTGCTGCATAACAGAGTTAGCTCCTGTTACTCGTCTCAGCTTCTGCCAGCCTAGCAGTTTGAAAGCACGTAAAAAGTGCAAGTAGAAAAATAGGGACCACCTTTGGTGAGACAGCAGCGGCCGAAGGGCTTTGAAATGGAAATGAGCACTGCCCCCTAGAGGCAGAAACGACCAGCACAGGTGTGCGAGGGGAATCTTTACCTTTATCTTATTACCACAATCAATATAATAAGAAGGAAGAAGTTGACTTAGTTGACATTTCAAGATAGGAAAACTCATTTGGGGGCACTACAGGTAATCTTTAACTTATAATCATTCATTTAGTGACCATTCAAAGTTACAACAGCACCGAAAAAAGGGATTTATGACCATTTTTCACACTTACGACCATTGCAGAATCTCTATGGTCATATGGCCAACATTTGGATGAATGGTGATTGGTTCATATGTATGTATTTATTTAATAAATTTTATTAAATTTCTATTTATTACATGTCTCAGTGCTTAATAAACATTTTGAATGGGTATATAAGTTGCTTAACAATACAAATTCCTTTCTTATTCACCACCCCTTTTTCCCAACCATGGAACTTATTTTAGCAACTGGTTCATATTTGTGATAGTTGTAGTATCCTGGAGTCATGTGATGACGTTTTGCAACCTTCAGACAAGCAAAGTCAATGAGGAAGCCAGATTCACTCACCAAACTTGTTCCTAACTTAAGAACTGCACTGATTCACTTATCAACAATAGCAAGCAAGATAATAAAACAAGGCAAAATTTAATTTGCTTAGTGATAGAAATTTTGGGCCCAATTGTGATTGTGAATCGAAAACTACCTGTATATACCCATACCAGCCAAATATTGTAAAGTGGATAAATTAATATCTTCAATCATGTTCTGCACTTACAAACGTCAATGACAGAACAAAATTCTTGGAACCTTTTACTTTCCCAAAATCCATTTTCTACTCTTGCATTTATTTTCCTTTGTATGTTCCTTATTTGGAAATGGGTGGGGTGACATTTGCAGCATTCCAGAGTAGAAGGAAATTTAAACACCAATAAAAAGTAATTTGAAATAAGTAATAAATTGTATGCTCAGGATGAGGTGGTTGATTGCAATCTTCATTACAGGCCCAAGCTAAAGTTGATTGAAAATAATGATTTACATTCCAGTCCTCTGTTCATGAAGTCCTGATTCATCATTTAGAAATGTGTTGGGTTCTTGTGGTGTCACATGTACTACAAATTATTATAGAAATAATAGACACGTTAGAAGTAATGTCTATACATTTTTCTTTGCCTAGGTGCCTTAGCCTGAAATTAAAAAAATGACTGAGAATGTCTCTGTATATGGAGCAGATTGACCTCCATTCTGAGAGATCAGAAAAACCTGCTTTAAATGCCATATATGGTTGGAGGTTTATATAGGCTCTCTCTGTTTCTTTCTCTCTCTGTTTCTCTCTGTCTCTCTCTCTCTGTTTCTCTCTGTCTCTCTCTGTCTCCCTGTCTCTCTCTCTGTGTGTGTGTGTGTGTGTGTGTGTGTGTGTGTGCTTTNGTCTCTCTCTGTCTCCCTGTCTCTCTCTCTCTCTGTGTGTGTGTGTGTGTGTGTGTGTGTGTGTGTGCTTTTATGTGTGTGCGTGTGTGAGAGAGAGAGAGAGAGAGAAAGAGAGAGAGAGAGAGAGAGAGATATTTCTATTGTTAAGAGTTAAAGGAGAATTTAGACTAACTAGAAATAAGTAAATAAATTAAAAAAGCAAAATGATTGACTTTACCCATTACCCAAGTAACTCCTATCCTAGTCATCTTGAGGTTGGAATATTGTAATACCCTCTACATGGGATGATCCTTGAAGAGTATTTGCAAGCTACAGCTTGCTCAGACAGTCCTAGGGGACTGGGGGGTGGGGGGGTGGGACATAAACACTGTTACGTAAGTTGATCTGACTACCTGTTTACTTTGGGATTCAATTTAAGGTGTTGGTCATTATATTTAAAGCCCTTAATGGCATGGGACTAGGTTACCTGATGAACCTTCTCATCCCAGTGGGATTGGCCCACTTCATTCACTCCAGCAGAAGAGGCATGCTACAGATCCCATCAGTAAAGGGATTTTAGATGGTAGGATGAAGGAGAAGAGCCTTTTCTGCATGGCTCTCACCCTCTGGTATATTGGGCTATTGAAAGTGAGATCTGTCTCGATCATCTTCTGAAAGAGCCTCAAAACCTGACTCTGCTGATTGGCTTTGAGTCCCCATTGGGGTATTCCCAATGTGGAATTGGGCAGTGGGTTAAGAAGAACATCTTACCTACTGATTCCTAGTTTACTCAATTTCCTTGTTAATATTAATGTTATTAATGTTTTTAAATATTTTAATGTTTTTTTTATAATATCGTAAGCCACCCAGAACTGCTTGGTAGTGAGATTGTTGGCATACAAATGTAATAAATAAATAAAATTTCAAGTGACATCATTCAATCCAAAATTGTCACTCTTGCCCTCATCGCTGTTTAAGTAACCGAATCACTGTCTATCTACCTATCTATCTGCCTATCTATCTATCTATCTATCTATCTATCTATCTATCTATCTATCATCTATCATCAGTCTCTATCTATCTCTCTATCTCTACCTCTCTCTCTCTCTCTCTCTCTCTCTCTGTGTATGTAATGTAAATAATGAAGCACTAATTGTACTTAGAGTATCATTGAAGATCAAAAGTTTAAGTTTAAATGCCATTGAATGGATATCACATGAATTTTAAGTGTGGGTCATTTCTATCTTCACAACATTATTTAACCATCATTGAAGTAACAGAAAGCCTGTCTACATAATTGTTATTTTGGCAGAAAGATGGTTGATCCCTCTAGAAGACACCCTCAATCATTAGAATGGGAACCACCATTTCCCAGGCCCCATTAGAAAATGGCCTCTGTGGCACAACTCAAAAGCTTGGGGTGGCTCCATCCCAGAAAAGGCTGTGCACTCCTGCTGTAAAAGGTTGTCTCTTACAACATCCTGTGGAAGCCATGCTTTTGAAGATCTCTAAAAGACAATGAAAAGCTCATGTTTTCATTGATCTCCTCCTAAAACTACAACCACATATTGAGAAATCATCAGACAAATGAACTCAACATTAATAAAACTGTGGGAGAAATGAGAGGAAGTCTAGTTTGAATGCCTTTGAGGGGATGGATGGAGACAGAGTCAGTCTCTGACTGAATGGGTCACTGTTTGGTGCAAGACATTCTTAGTGTTTCAAGAGTCAGAGCTTCAAACTTCTTCCAAGGAACTAAGGAGAAGAAATAGTGACAAGTATGGAAGTGCCTGTCTTTTAAAAGAGACAAAATCCATAATATCCATTTATTCACACTGTTTTCAATGAATGTATATGTAGCCATTCCAAGAAGTCCTATTCTATTGTTGACTGGCATAAATAAATTTCTTTTACAATCTCAGACTCATTGTCATTCCAAACTGGTAGGAATCCTAATGCTTAGAATGCTTAGAATGAAAATTGTACCCACACAATTAAGCCAAGAAACAATGATTTGAGTCAGGAGGCCTAAGACCCTGCAGAACCAAATCAAAGATGAGGGGCAAATCATAACTGACCATTGGTTTTACTCAGTCTGTTCCTTACTTACAGATCTTTTTTTTTTTCCTTTTCAGAACAAAGCCTTGGGATGCAATGCTAAATCTACTTACCTGGAAAAGGTCCCACTGAACTTGCTGGGATTTATTCCTTAGCAGAGGTGGGCAGGATTATACTGTTAGATAACACCTCTCTCCTTTTGCACCATTGTGAGCTGAATATTCAGGGGAAATTGTAGATCAACACACATATACACACAAATACAATTAAAGAGCAAAAACCTGCAAGGAAACAATAGAGATTTTAGGACAATGCTAGCTGAGCATTTCAAGGGGGGTGGGGAGGCAGCTTTCCAAAGCACTTTGTAACTTATGTCGCAATAATCCTTGTATGGGAAAGGCTGCCAGGCTTGTCATAACCTGTTTCAGGTGTATAAGCGATGCCCTGCCTTATGCCTTTCACAGCTCAAAGCTTGAAGCCTAAGGGCAAGAGAAAAGAATGATGGGGGAAAGAGAGAGAGAGACGGGGAGGGGAGAGAGAAAGAGAGAGAGAGAGAGAGAGAGACGATAACATGTTCAGAAATAAATGGAGCAGAAAAAGAAATTTAGATTCTGCACTGCCTCCACCTGCCCATGCCGAACAGGTTCAACCTGATAAAAGGGGAGAAAATGCCCTAAGAGATTCAGACAGATTATTCTCCCCCCACAAACCATCACCCACATGTCTGGGCTGAAGAGGTATGATGGCATTCTTGAACAAGTCAATCAGCCAAACTTTAGAAGTAAGGCATGAAAGCCAAGAGGAAATTGGAGGCAAGGAATAATCTTTTGAGGTTTCTTTCCCCAGCAGTTCTTTTGCAACTTTGATTACAAGGATCTGGTTTTATCATACAGTTCTGTCTGTCTTTCTCTGCCCCCATCTTTCTCTTTCCCAATGGTGTGGCTATCAATCTCCCCCCTCTCTGCATCCGTTTTTGGGAACTGTATAGGAAAGGAAGAAAAAAGTAGCCAGTGATGCCTAGCTTCTACTCAGCTCTCCAGCAAAACTCAAGCTTCTGAAAGTATATTTACATAATTGCAGGTGAGGTGATACCAAGGCTGGCCTCAGGATTTCAGTCAATGAGAAGTGCTAACACTGAACATAGCCTTTGGAGCAAACAATAAGTAAAGTGGGGCTTCTTGTGCATTCTTTGTTCACAATAAAAACCTGTTATATAGGGGGCTGGAAAACAAATCTCAGACTCCACCCAAAAAATATTATTAACTCCTGAACCAAATTTGGGACTCTTGGTCTTTATTCATCTTCCAAATCAAGCTGTGTAGGAGATGAAAGGGGATCACATGAAGCTTGAAGAAGCACCTGCTGTGGCTCAGTGCCTGAAGGTGTGACTATCAAAGAACTGTTAAGTTACTGCAAGAGTCCTGCTTATGGAGTCTCCTCAAATGATTGGAGAGAGATGTTGGAAGTTAGATGACTTAATCAAGAAATAAACATATTTTTGAATAATTAAACCAAAGGGGATGTCTAAAAGTAAAGTCTGGACATTAACTTCAAATGACCTTTTTTATTCATTCCTGTAGTTTCACGGCTGTATTGTGAAATTGGTTTGCCCCTGCCTTCTTCTGGATTTTTTTTTTAATTTTCCATTCCAGGCTTTTCCATTCTAGCCAAAAGCCCTCGGGCTGATAGCTTCCTATTCAAACACTAACCAGATCCAATTTTGTTTAGATTTTTGAAATCAGCCAAAGTGAGATAGCTATTGCCATTGAGCTGCCTAAATTATTTCATTCATTTTTCATAAGTGGTTTGGCTCATAGTTTCAAAGTATATTGTGAGAGAGTAAAGTCACCTTGGTTCTATTTAGTTCCCCTTGGGGACTCCTAAATCCCCACCATACCCTCACCATGTAAGAAACATTTGCCACTTTGCAGATTTTTTTTCAGTTCTAGAGTGATAGATCTGATTCACTATAACACCCATAACTTTAGTGCAGGTCTTGCTGGACAGGAATTATGGGATATGCAGTATAGGAATGGCTGATGCATGTGTAAAGGGGGCTCAGTTCTAATCAAGTAATCTTAGGCATCTTAACAGTATAATTTCCTGCTAAGCACACCCATTTCTTAGAACCAGAGATAGGAAACCACCATTAAATCACTTGGTATGTCACAGAGGAAGACAGCATAGAACTTTGTTGAAGAAAGAGGAATAGCATTCATGGAGGTACAGATATGACATGCTGTGATGTCCTCTTGTTCCCAGGCATCCTCAAACTGACTTCAGAAGTTGTGACTTCAAGTGTGAAGAAGAAGAAGAAGAAGAAGAAGAAGGAAGAAGAACGAAGAAGAAGACAGAAGAAGAAGAAGAAGAAAGAAGAAGAAGAGACAAGCCAATGAGCTTTCGTTAGAAGGTTTCCTCCTCCTCCTCCTACCTCCTCCTCCTCCTCCTCCTCCTCCTCCTCCTCCTCTGACTAGATCAAACTTTAAATTGCCAGAATGAAGCCACTGTCTTGGCTTTGTCATTGGTCAAAAGTAAGTCATTATTGATACATGTTTCTGGTAGTAGCTAACCTACCAGAAGATGGGCCAGGCTCTGCATCTCTCCACATTCACAAAGCATGTTGTTTTCAATTAAGAGCGTCCACTTGAGCATATTATGTCTAAATAATAATGTCTATTATTTAGACATTTCAATTCTCAACCTATTCAGAGTCTTTCAAGAGGTATAAGAGAGGTCAGATCATTCAGCCATATCCTCCATTAATGTTATTCTTTGTTTGATGGTCTCCTTCTTCCATCTTTTAATTTTATTTTGTTGTTGTGTATCTCAAAATAAAGCTGTTTCTAGATCTGAATCAGCGGTCTTGGGGCATATGTCCTTTCAAAGGATGTTGAGGATCATTTTTTGCTTGATTATTTTGGCATCTGCTACTAGTTCTCTCCTGATCTTAGTGGATAATGCCAGCAAGAGGATATATTTTCTCTGTTAGTGTAGATTTGACCTACCTACACAACCTATCACAAAGCATACTGTTTCACTGATGGCAATATCAACTTGTTTCAGGTGTGCAGATGCATCTCATACTGGATCAGCTTACAAGACTTGCCAGACAAAGAAGTGACTGATTCATCCCAGCCATGGAATCAGGAGACCCTCGTATTTTCAAAACTGTCATATTGTGGATGTCAATAGTGACCTCTGTTTGTCGATCATCCATTAATGTATTAGCTTTCAACATTGTCTCTCTCTTGTGAGGTCATATTTGGCATGGCAGAAAGATTCAGAAAGAGAAAGGATGCTGGGAAGTATGTGGAATGATCTAATGCAAGGGCAATTGGTCAGGGTGGAGCAAGAGAGAGAAAAATAATAGGCTCTCCCTTGCTCTGACACTTTCACATTGTGTTTGTGAATTCAGTGGCCTTTAATTAATAATAAATTGTATTCATTCAGTCCAATATGATCTATTTAGTCAGAAGCAACTTATTCTTATGCTAACCCATTTTCCTCGTCCTTCTAATTTTCTGTAACCTGTTAAGCCTATTAGTCTTTTTTCTTTTTTAAAAAATATTCATACCATCTGACCAAAATGAAAAGGAAATGCTAGCTGACCAAGATATCACTTTTTTGTCTAATACAGCTCAGATTGCAATCTCCCAAACCATAGCCATGCTCAGATTGTCACTTTGAAAATGTCTTCCTTTATGGATATTAGCAATAGCACTTATATACTGGTTCATGATGCTTTATAGTTCTCTCTTAAGCAGTTTACAGAGTCAGCATCTTGCCTCCAGCAATCTGGGTCCTCATTTTACTGACCTCAGAAGGATGGAAGGTTGAGTCAACCTTTAGCCAGTCAGGATTGAACTTCTGGCTGTGGGTAGGGTTAGCCTGCAGTACAGTATTCTCACCACTGCACCACTATGGCTCTATTAATCAATTTTATCTTTTCCATCTGGGATCTTTCAAATATGTTGCAACATCAACTCTGAGAATCTCCATTCAGCTGAGACTCAGAAGTAAAGCAATGACAAAGTATGATAGAGTCCCTGCCAATTTAGTGCTAATCAGGTTAATTAATTATTAATAAGGAGTAAAAGTGTGAGTGAGCACCCAGAGCAACAAGTGATTCAGGTATGTGAATTGAGAGCTATAATAAACAACCATCTTTTTCCCTCTTCAAAAAAGGAAGTCAGCTGTCATTAACTGGTATACAGAGCACCTATAGTGACATCCAAACCAGGTCCTCGTGAATTGGGCATCATCCATGAATCCAGGAGGATCCTTTCCCCTTTTTTCAGTATTTTACAAAAGTGAAGTCTAGATAACCTCCAACTATGAAGCCTGCATACTATATCTTATGAGAGTTCCTTTCTTGAGAGAGAAGCTTCATGCATAAATCAATGGAGTGTATTTAACTAGGGTTGGGTTATACCTTAGCATTACTTAGAGGTATATAAGATTGCATGAATCCAGGATCTCACCCATCAGCATGTATTATTTTAATATGTAGTGCATGTAGAATGATATATCATAGTACAATTATAGGAGATTTCAGTTTTGCTATACAACATTTATAATTCATTTTAAAATTAAAATATGAGCATTAAGTACTAGCATTTCTGACTACTTGAGCAAGTAATCAGAATTGGTATAGTCAATGCAGTGATAAATGGGGAGGGATATCAAATCATTATCTCTCTGGAGCCAAAGTGAAAACCATTTATCATGCTATGAAAACCAGCATGGTATTATGGTTAGGTAATGGTACGGTGGGATGAAAGACATCCTGATTCAAGTCCATCTTTACTTATGGGAAATTACTGGGTGACTTTGAGGCATTCCAATCTACTTCACAGGATTGCTATTGTGAGAGAAGGAGAAGAGAACCTCTGGAGAAAAGTGAATCTCAGGAATGAATAAATGTTCAGAGAAAAATAAATCTTGTTATGACTTCCATAAATTTTATAATGCTATGTCTATTGGTAACCCGAGTGCAGAGTTCCCCAATCTTTCTGGCTTTACAGACCAGTGGAGGTGGGGAGGAGATGGTTCCATTTGAGCGGCCTGCATGCCCACTGCTCACACAAATAGAGAGCATGCACTAGCCTGTTGCATGGGCTTGCCTGTTACTCACGAAAGTGGGGATGCGAATATGCCCACACTCAACCACTGGTTGCAAACAACTCAGAGCTTGAGGATCCCTGTTCTAGTGTGCAGTTATTGATGGAATTATATTTCAAAATTGAACAATTTGTGTGGATTGCACTGGTTCCCACATTAAAGAACATCATTCTGAGAAGAGCATCACATTTACAACCACACAGATTATGTTTGGTGAACAGGTGCATTGAAGTGGGTGTCAGATGTCTACCTACAATAACACCTGTAATGCAATGTCTGCCTACTGCATAACATGGAAGAGAATGTCCATATTCATAATTGTATAGAATGAATGAATCACTTTTTGGACATCACTTTCAAATGTGTTTAACTCTACTTTGCTCTGTCTCTTCTCTACATTCATCTATGACTGAAAACAGAACCACGTTTGCACAAATAATCAGTATATGATTTGAACAAAATTTACATTAAGAATGCATACAAAATGTAATTCATCTTGAAGCAGACATTTATACATGTTTTTTAAATACACATTTAAGGAGAATCTCAATACGCAAATGATCAATTAACATTTTTGCCTCAGAGAAGATCCAATGATTATTGCTGGGATCTGCAAAGATCTGATTCTTCCAGCTGTCCTTTCCTTGCTACTGTATATATCTCTGAATCTTTTTTGAATGTTGTGGTAGGCTCTTTAGCTGCACGTTAGCAGTGCAGCTCCATTCATTGGCTGTTGGGCAGATGAACAAAATTCAGTTTTATCTGTTGCTTCATAAACTTTCTTTCTGGTTAACAACTCCTTCCTAGCACATTTATTGAATGAGTAAAGGCTCAGTCTTTGACCTCATTTAACAGATAGAGACAGATTTTTAAAAAATGTCTAAGCCATTTGCATGGAAATATGGGTGTTCTTTTTTTTTAGGGTATAATTTCTATATTTTAAAGAAATGTACTTATAAACTTCATAAGATTCTTGATGATACTGTATATGTTCATTGCTAGGTACATAAAGCCCAGTTCACCATCTAGTATAGATACTTTTTTTTCCATTCAAGTCCCAGCCACCCTAAAGTAGCAGCCTTATACTAAGGCAAATGAATAAAACTATTTGATTCATGGAAGAGACCTGAGTCACTATATCATTTGAAGCCAGCCAGATAACATTAACCTTTTGGGGGGGGGGGATCCTCCCAGCATAATATTCCCCTATGGCGCTACACTGGATTTATTGCTGTCACATTTATTGCTATCTTTCTCCTCAAGGGCTCTTTATGCAATGTTCAACACCTTACTCTACAAAAAGCAAAGGACCCAAATGTAGGATTTCAAAGAGTCTTCTTAAAGGAGAAACAGATTGAATTTCAAAAATAAAGATCATTTTTTTAATTTTTAAAAGTTTTTCTTTATTAAACAAATAAACAAACACAAACACAAAGATACATTAAAAAAGTTGAACCTGGTACAGTCATTCCTAACATCAATCTTTGTCATTACTTTGCTAAATCTAATAATAATACTACATAATTTCATTCCATATACATCAAATATATATATAATCATTCCTTATTCTCCTGAATCTTCCTCATCTCTAGCCAACCATAAAATTTGTCTCATATTTTATAATAATCCAAATCCTCCTTATTTTTAGTTCCTTTGTGAGTTTATCCATTTCTGCGCACATCATGATTTTCTTCAATATTTCAAATTCATCTGAGGTATTTTTACTTTTCCAATTCTGTGCAAACGCCAATCTTGCTACAGTAATTATATGAATTATTAAATAAATCTTTTCTTTGTCATGTTTCCTCATGTTAATCCCTAGCAGAAAGAATTCTGGTCTATGTTCTATTTTCATTCCACAAATCTCTTCTAACCACTTGTGTAGTTTTTGCCAATATTTTTGGCCTCTTTGCAACTCCACCATAGATGGTAGTAGGTTCCTTTATCTTTATCCTTTATGCATTTCCAGCATGCGGGAGAAGATTTTGAATACATTACTGCCAATCTTGATGGGGGTATGTGCCCTCTATAAAATAATTTATACAAATTTTTCTTAAATGGTATATCAAGATCAAATTTGACTTAGTAGTATTACTCATAAATATTCCTTGATCAAAACAAGAGATAAAGAAGCTTCATTTCAGCATAATATTAGTATGTCTAACTACTTAAAATTGTTCTGGGCCTTCAACTCACTTCTTTTTTTTATTTTATTTTTATTTTTGTGATTCCCTTCTTTCCCTAAGCTTAACATCCTTCAGTTGCATTGGATAATAAAACCCATGTCCCCCATTCAATCTGTGTGTATAAGCTTTGTCTCTTCAAATGAACTTGTCAGGGCATGGAATCTAAGTGGATGTAGGCTTCTAGGTTGATAGATGACCACCAGAGAACCCCAGATCTATAGACTGGATTGAAAAGTCAGAAGGCCTTTCTGGAAGAAAGCAATGGCAAGGCAGTTGCATGGATATGCTCATAAATCACATGAATTAAGTTTAATTTGAAGAAGACTTCACTGACTTTCCAGATTAGAGAAAGCACATGACACCAGGCAGACCAGAAGGAATGGGATGAAATATTTTGTAAGCCCTCATTTGTAAATCTGTAATGTTCCCACAGTTTTTGGATTCCATATACTTGCCAAGCATAGCCAATGGTTGGAGATGAAGAAAGTTGCCATGAAAAACTTCTGAATGACCCATATTTCCACTTGAAAACACCAATGGAAACTTATGGCATACTAAACATATAAAAATGGCATGATCTGAGAAGTCTTAACTGCTAGATACCACTATGCCCTTAATGCACTTGGGATCCACTTCCATTTCCATTGTTGCTACTGTAGCAAGAGATCTCATTGTAGGAGTTTCAGAAAATGGCAAACAAAATACTCAAAGCTGAAGCACTTCCCTTTTAGAAATATTGTGATGGGCATGAGCTTGAGAAGAAAAGGTGATTTATAGATTGTATACTACTAGTAAGTCTTAATAGAATGCATACTAAAAGGAAAAAGTAGATTCTTTACTTCTTACATTGCACCAGAAGCTGGGGTCAACCAATAAAAGTGACTGACAGGAGATTTAGGACAAGCAAAGGAATATGCTACTTCATCCTATGTGTGTAATCTGCACAAGATGCAGTGACAAGTACTACATTTAATTGCTTTAGAGGAAAACATATATTTCAATGGCTATTACTTACAATGGTTATAGGATATTAACTTCAAATATCTCAGTACCTGAAATATCTCACTTTATCATAAAAATAAAGTAGAATCATAGAATAATTGGAATAGAAGAAACCCTGGGGGACTTCTAGCCAAATCCTTGGCCAGGAAAGGAATCATACCTTTACAGACAGATGGCTGCCTAATCTTTTTCTTTTTTAATAAATTTTAATAATTTTCTATTAATTACATTCCTTAGTGGTTAATAAGCATCATGTTGTTTGGTATTTCATTTGCTTAACAATACAAATGCCATTTTTACTCTACACCCCTTTTTTCCAACCACTGGTAAAATAAATTCCAAGTTTAATAATATTCTGTGTCTTCTTTCTGTTTGATTTTCAATGTAAGTCTGGTCTGATCTTTTCTTGAAAACATTCCACCAGTGATAGAACACTTGTGACTTCAGGAGCCAGGCTGTTTCACTGCTTAATAGTTTTTACAGTCAGGAAATTCCTCCTTATTTCAAGTTTGAATCTCTCTTAATTAAATTTCCACCCAATGTCTTAGCCCTCAAGGGTTTCAGAAAATAGACCTACACCCTCTGTTCTGTGACATCCCTTCACGTATTGGAAGACTGCTATTACGTGTCCCCTTAGCCTTCTCTTCCTTAGGCTAAACATGCCAAGTTCTTATAATCACTCTTCACAAGATTTATCTTCCAAGGCCCTTCCCATCCTTGTCATTCTTCTTTGCACTTTTCCCAGTTTTGTAGAGGCACTATCCTTTCCCATGATCCCGACTCTGTATCACTGTTGATGCAGCTCAAAATTGCTGTGGCAAATTGCTGGCTCAAGGTCTACCAAGATACTTCTTACAAGTATCACTGCTAAGGCAGGTACTACCTCTCTTGTACCCCTACATCTGGATTTTTCTACTTAAGTGTAGATTCTTACATTTCTCACCATTAAACAATATTTTGTGAGAAATGGAACCAATGTTCAAGAATATCAAGATCCTTTCCAATCCTGTATCTATCTTTTGGGGCATTGATGAGCAATCGCTCCGCAAAATTTTGTGTCATCTGTAAATTTTATGAGCATCCCTTCTATTCTCTCATCTAAGTTATTTATATAAAAAAAGTACTGGGCCCAGGATAGAACCCTTAAGTTACCCCATTTCATACCATCTCCAAGTGGACACAGACCCATTAAAATTAAAAACCATGTGTGGCAGTGGTGAGATTCAAAAAAATTTACTACCAGTTCTGTGGGCGCGGCTTGGTGGGAGTGACAGGGGAAGGATACTGTAAAATCTCCAGTCAGAGATGGTATTTTCTGGTTCTTCGAACTACTCAAAATTTCCGCTACCAGTTCTCCAGAACTGGTCAGAACCTGCTGAATACCAGCTCTGATGTGTGGGCTGCGATTGCTCCAGACTCAGAAAGATAGATAAGGCAACCTTATTCTGCTGCCCTGCTGGGCCAAAATCAGCAAAGGTGACTATCTATTAAACAAATTTTCATTGGCTTACTCCTGATTCAGAGTCATTCAAAAACTGCTCTCTGATTTTTGGCAATTGTTATACTGCATAACATATCAGAATATAGTGGAATGCACTGACCACCACAGAGGGGTAACAGCTCCATGTTCTATGGCAGGGGTCGCCAACCTTTTGGACCTCAGGGACCAGCAAACTCATAATTTTAAATCCCAGGGACCACTAACTGGTTCTGTGGGTGTGGCCTAATTTGTGGCTGTGGCTTGGTGGTCATGTGACTGGCTGGGCATGGCTTGTATGTAAATATTATCAATATTTATATAAATATTGATTTTTTTATTAAAAAAAGAGCAACTTTTACCCAAAATCAGGCAAAACACGCAGGCAGATTGAGGTGCTCNCTAGAAAGCAAGAAATCCAATCATTTCCTGCTTCCTAGCTAATCTAAATCTCCTGGCACAGCAGAACAAATGATGGTCAGAAAAATAGCAATTTAGCAGGCAAATTTGCTGAGTAAGGAGTGAGTGGGCAGGGAGGGTTCCCATGGGACCTGTGGGCAGCACAGCCTTGTGTTTCTGCGCAACCTGGATTAATTCCTTTGGGAGGGTGCTCTGGGGGGGTGAGATTTCTCTGCAGCCCACCAAAATTTTCTCACGGCCCACCAGTGGGCCGCAGCCCACCAATTGGCAACCACTGTTCTAGGGAACCTTGTTAACCCTGGGTGAACAACAACTAGATGAAACAGTAACTGTCTTTTTTGCCCCCACCAGTAGGCTTTCCAGAGATATGAGACTGATCACTATGGAAAGCAGCGTAGTATCACATTACTTACAAATCTGATTCAGGGAAGCTCTTTTTCTTGTCTTTCATTCTGCATCAGTTTTGCTCAAGATTTCAAGTGAAACACAGGCCTGAATAAAAGAAAACATGACTCTAGCTGATCCTTATCAGAATGGTACCTATCAAAACTCATGTCCCATTTCAGGAAACCAGCATCTCATTTATTTCCAGCTATAGTCTAAATGTTTATACTCCAATTTATTTTCTTTGATCCCTGACAAAACTGCTCAGCAAAAAGCAAATATATATATAGTTTAGGTGCAAAAGCCCTCTCCACCCCCAAAGATAAATTCTTAATGTATAAAAACATTGAGGAATAGATACTGGAGCTTGGATTAATTCAATATCTTACAGTGGTTTATGTAAAGAAATAATACTGGAAAGTTGCCCTACCACTAGTTTTGTTGTAGTATTTATCCAATGAAATTCCCATACCTATTGCACTGAAAAAGCAAGGATAGTAACTTAAAAAGGAAGATTTCAAGGCAGGTTTTTGTCTTACTTTTCATTGAATCCAACAGAACCCCATCCCCCTTCAGTTAATTTGAAAGTTTCTATGCAGGTACAATATTTTTTTGAGTTGCATGAGTCTTACTTGCCTCACCAGAGAACTTATAATAAAATATATGCTACATTGCTCCTACCAATCTTTTCTCCAAAATGTAAATTTTTAAAGCTGACAGATACCAATGGGGCAGATTTTAGTGGAAGAATTGTAGCTGGGTGAGGCTGCTGATGTTTAATCTTTTCTTTAGGCAAGTCACCCCTCCCAAGCTGTAATTTGTTTGTTTTCTTTCCTTTAAGGAAAAAATTAATACCAGTAGCAGGGTTGTAGGCTTGACCAGGATTTAAAAAAAAAAACATCCTGGAAGAAAGCAATGGGAAACTATTTCCATATCTTGCCTAGAAAGGTGCATTGATGCCTCAAAAGCAAGCCAAATTTGAGGATTGTACTGTTTCTCATCAATTAAAAGAAAAGAAACCTGGTTTTGCTAAGAGTCCCCATAATATAAAAGCCTAATAGTTCTGTTAGGGTCTTCTTTTCCCCTTTTCTAGCAGAGCTGATCCTTTTTTTCCCATTGTGATCCAAATGCACTTATGTCCCAATTTTAGCCATGTCCCAACTTAGATGTTTAGGAAAGAAAAACCCTCAACTCCATTTGTAGGAAAGGTATACTTTTACTAAAGCCAAGTGGTTGTAGCGTAAGCAAAACCAGATCTGAATATTCCCACATAAACCCAGTGATTTTCCCTCCTCCCCCCTTGATCATCTTGTCTATGTCAATGATGTTCAAACTAGGTGTTTTGGTAACAGCTCCAAAGGTTGGTGCCTCTTTGATGGAATGTTTGCATTTCGTTCCCATCCTGGTGTCGGATCTTTCAACTTTTTTCTCTGGTTGGCACTTCGGGTTCCTTAAAAAAAAAAAACCTCCCTATATTCCCCCCTCTTCCCTTTTCATGGTAGGGTGCCATCACAGCAAAGCAACCTGAAGTGGTGTGATAGCAGATCTGACACCCATCCCTGATTTATATACTACTAAAATCCATGTTTGGTAGTGTTACCTTCAATTGGACAAAATGGTCCATCATAAAGCAACAGTGTTTGAATCAACATGTCTAAAATGGACTAGGCTGGAGAACAGTTCAGTTCTTTGCAGTCTGGGGCTCCCTTAGTTCCCCCTCATCCCCCCAGCAAAATGGCTGGCAGTTCCATAAGTCAGCCAGGGAGGAGGAGGAAGTCACCAGGAGTCTCCTGGGGATCATAAGGGGAAGTGAAATGGTGTAGGCCTATATTTTAAGTTGAAAGAGAAACGACAAGGAAGTCATCAGGATGCCTACTGGTGAGATAGGACGTACTTAGATAATACCAAGTGATAGGTGAACCCTGCTCCTCACTGGAGGGAGGGGGGCTTTGGGACACACCAGAATGGGGAGTGAGCAGGGGTGGAATACTCCTGGTTCTGCCTGGTTCTATGGAGCTGGTAGCTCTGAAGAGCAGCAGACATCGAACCGGTTCTGTGTTTGCTACTGTTTTGTCCACCCGGATTCTTACCTGTCCTTTACTTCCTGCGTTTTCAACCTCAGCTGCTTTGCGCGACACAGCTGAGGTTGAAAAAGCAGGAAAAAAGTGGCTTTTCAAATGCTGTGCTCTGCGCTTTTCAGTTGTCCAGGCAGCACAGCTTAAGGTTGTTTTAAGCATGCAGCGTAGTCACCGAACCAGTTGTAACACCAGTTGAATCCCACCCCTGGGAGTGAGGGCAGGTTTCTTCACCACCAGCACAAGTAGTCCTCCACATACGACCACAATTGAGCCCAAAATATCTTGTTGTTAAGTGAGACATTCATTAAGTAAATTTTGCCCCATTTTACAACCTTTTTCACCGCAGTTGTTAAGTGAATCACTGCTGCTGTTAAGTTAGGAAACTGTTTCTTAAGTGAATCTTATTTGACTGTGCTTGTCAAAAGGTCGCAAAAGAGGATGACGTGCCCAGGACACTGCAACCGTCATAAATTGAGCTAGTTGCCAGGCATCCTAATTTTGATCACATGGTCTTGGCGATGTTGCGAAAACTGTTCATAAGTCACTTTTTTCAGTGCCGTTGTCATTTCAAACACTGAGCTGTTGTAAGTCGAGAATCTCTCTTCATACTCAATACTTAAAGGCCCAGTCCCACTGGCCGACGGATGCAAAATGTATGCATAAAGGACACAGCGGACGAGCAAAATTTCGGGGGTGGCCCTTCATCCGCTCCAAAAAGTGCAAAAATTTGCATAAACAGAATGGAAAAGAATGGAAAAGAACGGACGTGGGTAGTATGTAGCGGGGATGTTAAACGGATGTTCATAGGAAAGCCTAGCGGATAAAAGCGGATGGAAGCAGGTGACACCTCCGAAGGGTTTCGGGGGAAAATTTTGAAGCGGATGCATAGCGGATGAAGTGAATGCATCACGTACACCTAAAGGAAAGAAAGGGGATGCCACGCGGATGTATATCGGATGCAAACCGTTCACTGCACATCCTTTCTATTTCCGTGCTACTAACGCTGTGTAGACGTTCCGTGTACCTTTGGTTTCCTCCCTCTTTCCATTTCAGCTGCAGCGGATGTGAGTTGCAAGGATGCCCAGAGGATGCAGAGAGGATACAGGGACATTTAAACGGATGATAAACGGACATAGAACATTTGTTGCTCATATGTCATGGATTTACATTGTACACGGCGGAAAGTTCATCCGTTCACAAAGTTTTGTGCAGCTCAAAACTTCTTGCACGGATGAAATTGCAGGGACGGCAAATCTGACGGATGCTCGACAGATAGAGCGTATGAAACACGTATGCAATGAGTACACAACGGATGCATAGCGTTTTCCAATGTATGGCAAGCTTTTTTTAACATTTTACATCCTCTTTGCATCCGTAAGTGCAGTGGGACCGGGCCTTATTAAAACTGATTTTTATCCTATTGAAAGAAAGATGCTTGTATCAAATCAGTTCCGTTCTGCAAGAGGGAGAAGAATGAAGATGGAGATTTGGGATGAAGAGATTTGGAGTGACAGAGAGGAGGTAAAGGCTAGGCATTCTTTTCCCTGTGTTCTTTCAAAATATATGCCTCAGAAAACACTCTTGGTTGGAAAAAATGATAAAACAATACATAGACTTTAAACCAGAGATCTTTTTATTGGGAATTATACTAGAAATATATAATAAAGAGCTGAAACATTTGATTGTAAATGTCTTAACAGCAGCTAGAATTGTATTTGCTAAGAATTGGAAAAATGAAAAAATACCTACGCAGGAGGAAGTCATGAAGAAAATTATGGACTGTGCTGAAATGAGTAAATTGACATTTGAAATTAGAGAGCAAGAAGATAAGCAATTTTATATGATATGGGGTTTGTTTTATCAATGATTGGACAAAAAGACATGGTAATGTAATAGATTAGATATCTTTGTAATAGAAGTTCAATGGATTGATATAAAACAATACAGATTTGTATAACCATTGAATGAAAGTATAATATAAATTTTAAAATAAAATTAAGAACAGATAAATATATAAGCATATGTTACTTTGATAAGGTGAAAAATTATATAAACTGTGAGTAATGACTACAAAAGGATAGCACAAAAGATTTGTAACCCACTGACACACTGTATGTATATAAAATGGAAGATGGTTCTATGTTTTTATGTTTTATTTGTATATGCTTGTCTTAAAAAAAAAAACTTAAAAAGAAAAAGAAAACACTCTTTTGGGGGTTTTCAAACGATGTCCTCGAACGCCTGGACTTTGACCTACAATGGCTAACAAAACACTATGTCACAGTTCATTATGCCGAACCATAATTTATTTGAATTCAGTTGGTTTTGGTTGAATGAAATGTGTGCTCCTGGCCATTGTGGTTTGGCGTGTGTGAAACTGGCTTATGTGCTTTAATCTTTAAAGTGACATCAGATCCTTTCACCTTTTCTCTGTGCAAAAGGAAGATAGAGGAGGAAGAAAAGAAGGCGAAGTACTCACCGAAATTCCATGACAGATCCAACCTCATATAAGTAGCTTTAAATACCACAAATGAGTTTCCTAATTTTGCTGCACAATCACTTCCAAGAGTTTTATCTTCCTAATGCCAGACACTCCAGAGTGACTTGAGGCAGACTCATTGACCTGACTCCTGAAAGTATTGTGCTCGAAGGGGTCTTGTAGTTGGTGTAAATATATAATTATAGTCCACAGGCTGTTTCAGAAAGAAAAAAGAGCCACTAAGTTTATTGAGGGCAAAAGATGAAAGCATTTGAACTTAACTAAAGATGGGTGAGCAATGCAAAAACTATCTTGAATTATGCAAGGCTCCTTCTGACATCTCCAAACATCAAATCTCTAAGTTAAGATGATGACAATACCCGAATGTCACTAATGCTTTGCCATCAAAAGATGGCAAACAGTAACCTCAGGCAATTGCTGAAAACAAAACTATGTTGGGAAGGAAGGGGTTTCCACCTCTGTGTAGACTAGTTTGCATCTTTCTTTCTTTCTTTTTTTCTGACCCTCCCTCCCTTTCCATCTTTTTTCTTTTTCTTTCTTTCTTTCTTTCCTTTCTTCCATCCTTCCTCTCTTTCATTCTTTCTTTTTTTTCTCTCTCTCTCTCTCCCTCCCTTTCTTCATTTTTCTTGCTTGCTTGCTTTCCACCATATGGAAGAGAAAAGTAGCTAGTGCCATCAGTTCAATTTCCTTTCTGCCCCCAAATATCCTGCAGTGTAATTTGACTTTATTCTGTCACCAGTCATAAAAACAAATATCATATCCTAGATCATAACAATGCTGCTCTTCTTACCCATCCACCCACCCCCCTTTTTTTTTTGGTTCTTTCTCACTTTTTTATCTGCTAGAATGTTTTGCCTTGTAAACAGTGAAGACAAGGACCACGACCCACATAATACTGGAATAAAAATTAATGCGAATTATATAAATACACACATTGTTACAGTTACTGAATTTGCATTTTGACTTGCTAGACTTGCGTTTTGACAATTTCAGCTCTAATTATCTGGAGCTCTTAACAAATGGCCATGTTATTTCTTATTCTGCTGCACCAAAGGGAGTCACAAGTCAATGCCTTTTTCTTTTCTTTTTCCCTTGTTCTCTATACTTGTCTCTTCCTTTTTCCCCTCCCCTACTTTTCCTATTATTTGTGTTTGTATTTTGCATTTTATATTATAAACTAATAAAAAGGAAGGATTTCTCATCCTGACTTTTTCTAGCCCCATAAAGCTTATTTAGAGAAAAACTTGTATCTTTAAAATCAAAGTATTTTTATGATATTTGTCCTCTTTATTTTAAATGCTGTGCTTCCATTGTTCTTAGCATTTAATTGTTTCTAATTCCTCAAGGCCTAAATAGGCAGAACACTCCCATTTTTATCCATGACATTGAGTGTCACTTGCCTTGGGTGAGGTCAGCGGGATGGTAACAACAAATGTAGTTTATCAGTGAGAGGAAGGGAGGAAAAGGAAGGTCCCAAAGAGAGAGGGGATTAGCTTTAACTCAAAAACAATTAGCATCAAGCAGTTAGCATACAACCAACAAGAAAATGTAAACCTTGACTTCCAAAGCATCTCTGCTCCTGAACGTTTTTGGCCAAACACAGCTTACTCCTTTCCAAATGATGAAAAACTATAAGAGTTAACATATTATTTTATATAAGTAGGCAATGTTTGTAAACTGGGGGCACATTTTGGATTTGAAAAGTATCTTGTGAAAACACTCATACAATGGCTGCCATTAGATATCTACAACTCTTGAAGATAAACATGATGCCAGAAGCTAAGTGACTGGTTTTGAGCCTCCCAGTTTCCTGGTTTTTCAGTGACTAAATACTGTTGTACATAAGATGCTAAACATCATCTCTGCAACCTCCATAAATACACTATGCACAGCATTTGTGGAGAATACTAAAAAATACCCATAGGAATATGGATCTCTACTAATGTTGGAGGTCTTCAAAATACAGTATTTATTTAATCCATCAGTATTTTTCATATGGTTTTAATGTTCTGAAATAATCATAGGCTTTTGCTACTTATAACTTGACCTCTCTATGCAATTTTTCATAGCATTTGGTGATCTGCAACAATTTTTCCAGTGGACTCTCTATTGAGACAAATGTCAACAATTTCTTACTTACAAGTGGAATTCTTTTGAATGCCAATTTCTCTAAATGTTGGCTATCAGAAAGAGCATATATTTGATGGATAAAAGCTTTTTCTTTTTGATCATTAGAAATCAAGTTCAACTTGAAATGGTATTTAAGCCCATGTCCCACTTCACCAATGGATGCAAAGAGGATGTAAAACGGACAAAAAAGCTTGCCATCCGTTTGAAAACGTGATGCATCCGTTGTGTACTCACGGTATGTGTTCATACGCTCTATCCGTGAACATCCGTCTTATCTGCTATTTCATCCACTCTAAAAAGTTTTGAAGCTGCACAAAACTTTTTGAGCGGATGAACTTCCGCCGCGTACGATGTACATCCGCGACTACATACGGGCAAAAACTTCCTACTCCGTTGGTCATCCGTTCATGACGTACCGCAGTATCCTCTTGGCATCTTTGGCGCATTCTCATCTCACATCTGCTGCAGCTGAAAAGCGGAAGTAGGGAGGAAGCGAAAGGTCACGGAACGTCCAACAGCGTTAGTAGCACAGAAATAGAAAGGATGCATCTCATATATAAAGCATTAAAATGACAAAACATTTGTATATGGGACATATCTTGATATTTAGGATGGTCTGGAGGATGCCTAAGTATGTGGAAGGAAACCCTAGCAGAAATTTATATTTTCCTATAAAAGGGGGAGGAAATCAACCTGGTATTCACTATCAGTCCAAGCAGCCATGGTGTACAGACCTCTTCACCTTGGTCTTCCTCTTCCTCATCATCCATTGATCTCCACCATGGATCAACACACTCCTTATGGCAGCTGCCATCATTTCAACACGCAAGAACCAAGCCTGTTAACTGTTTCACGCATTTCTACACAAGGAGAAGAAAGGAGACGTCCAGAACCACTATGTGGGGGTCCGAAATGGATTTGGGAAAAGAGTGGAAGTTTGGACTGTATGACAGCTGATGGTGGAAGCTGAGGAATGAAGAACCCTTCCGTGCATTCCAGCACTTCATGAGGATGCCAACCAGCCATGTTTGATGACTTGTTGAGCGTCTGAGAGCCAGGTTGACCAAAAGCCGAGCACCACTTCTGGCCCAGCCTGGACCCTGGACTGAAGGTGGCACTGACTCCTGTGCACCTGGCTTCTGGAACCACATACAGAAACATGCAGTATGCACTGGAGGGTGCCACACAACACCATCAGCAAAGTGGTCAGAGAAGTGGTGCAGCCATCATCGAAGAATACATGGAGGGAGTGGCTCCAGTGGCACCACCACTGAACAAGGCTGAGAGGAAGTTTGCAGAACAGTGGTATCAGAGATGCGAACTTTCCCAATGCGTTGGAGCGCATGATGGGAAGCACGTGGCCTGCAAAGCTAGCCAACTCAGGGTCCCTCTTATCACACTAACAAAGGGCTTCTTCAGTATCATCCTCTTTGCCATGGTTGATGCTGACTACAAGTTCATCGTACATTGATGCTCTCAGGCAATGGGTCGCTTCAGATAGCCAGGTATACAAAGCCAGTTGACCTCAAGGATGGCTGGAATGCAACTCATCAATGAGTTTTTCCAGACAGACCCCCTACCCAATGACACACAAGATGGCCCGTACTTCATCGTGGTGATCGACGCCTTCTCCCTCAGAACATACTCATGAAGCCTACAGTTCCAGATACCTCCACCCGTGAAGAGAGGACTTCCAAATACAGCTGTCCAGGGCAAACGGGTTGGTGGAGAACGCCTTTGGCATCCTGGCCAACAGGTTCCAGGAACTTCTCACCACCATGCAGCAATAGCCACAATACTGTGTGGAGCATTGTGGAAGCTTGCTGCTCTGCACAATTCATGTGGTACCGCGCACCCAGTCTTGAGAACAGACTTTGTCGACCGTCAAACAAGGACAATGGGGACATGGAACCTGGTGAATGGAGGCAAGGACGAAACCTCATAGCCCTGTGGATGTTGCAAGGCCCCAACAGAGCTTCACGTGAACACGGGAAGAAGGCAGTGCAACCTCCTGAAACACTGGTGGGCAACTCCCAGGCTGGAGCAGTGGAGTGCAGACAGGATTGGTAGATGGCTTTAATCGGATGCTTCCTTCAGCCCGTCTCCCCAACACTGATGAGATTGTGCCATGTATGTTGAGTGGCCCTACTAATGATAGGGCCATTAATAAAGCCTTCGTTTATTTTGAAATGTGTTGATGCCATAATAAATTGTATTGATAATAAAGGGCCATATCGTGTGGCAAGCTTTGGGAACGGGTGGGACCATACAGTCCCACTATGCTTGCATGGAGGTTTATCAATGCCCACAGCTATCTTACCCATCCCACAACTAATCCCTTACCTATCCACAGCTTATACCTTAACCCATCCCACAACTATCCTTACCCATCCCACAGCTATCGCTTAACCCATACCCACAAATATCCTACCCATCCCACAGCTACCCTTACCCTCCACAACTATCCTTACCCACCACAGCATGCAAAGGCTTAAACCCTTTTTTCAAAGTTTTCACCAACACTTTATTAAGTAAATAAAATGAAACAAGTGTGTGAAGCAAAGATAACTTTAATAAAACTGTCTTAAGTAAGCTGTATGACTTTATTGAAAAAAAGCAAATGAACCAGTAAAGTGTCTTTAAGCAAAGATAAAAGTTGAACAGGTACAACTCAGTCTCTGGCACTATGTCAGGTCACTCTGAGGCCAATGTCATGGTCTCAGCTGTTAAACGGGCATGGACCTGTGGAAAGTGGGCTGTGGGCTTTGAGTGCTGGCTGAGGCACACATTTGGGGTGCCTGGCCCCGAGAGTACAAACAGGGGGATGGTTGTGTTCAGTAGCTCTCAGTAGAGCTGACTCAGTCCCATGAGGTTGAGAGGCCCTTCATCAGAGTACTGGGATGTCAGGACACAAGACTGATGCAGTTGTCCGTTAGGGGCTTGGCTGTGGGGGTGGAGGAGGAGGAGTGTAGTGGGGGCTGGTCTGGTCTGCAGCTGGTGAGGTGAGGCAATCTGTGGATGCGATGTACCTGGGCCTGGAACTTGGGAAGGGCCTGCCTCTGCTGTGGGAAGTCCTTGGTACTCGTAGCCTTGGTAGGTGAGGTTGAAAAAGCGCGTGCGAAGGGCTGTGACATCACCGCTGGAAGTGAGGAGCAGTCCTGAACTGGGGTCAAGCAGCAGGTTAGCTGGGCCTGGAGGGTGTGCAGCATGTGCTGTGATCTCTCCTTCAATCACCTGGTACTCTGGGCTTGGGAAGGGTCATGAGGGTCTGGCTCACGTACATGATGAAGGGGCCTTGTGGTTCGAGGATTGTATATCACGTGGATCACTGAGAGAGAAGATTCTGTGGCTGGTTTTGAATTTGTGTCCCTGATCTCCAGCGGGACGTGTGGCTCGGCCTCCAGTCTGCCTCTCTGCTGCTTTCTGTGGAGGTGAGCTGGGGGTGGGGTGGATTGGTCTCTGGCTGCTCTTCTTCTTTGCTTCCATTTGAGACAGGGGATCCTCCACGTCCTCTGGCATGGGAGTGCAGCTGTTGGGGGTGCTGCCAGTGGGGCCTCCAAGTACATGGTAGCTGTCCTCCTGGCTGGAAGAGGACTGGCTGTCTGTGGCTGTCTGAGGAGGGGGCCTGCTCCTTGGTGGCAGACCTCAACCCTCCAGGAAGCTGCACTTGGCCGATGACGTAAAACCATCTCCTGGTCAGTGGAGTCTGATAGCGGCCTGCCCAGATTTCTTCAGGTGCAGGCTTGCCATACCAGGTGTGCATAGTTGCTTCCACCATCCAGAGTACATCTGAAGTGTAGCCCAGGCCTCTCTGCCTTGTCCTCTGCCCGCTTGCTGCTTTCTCTTGTGTTGTGATAGAGTCTGTGGCCCTTTCTCCACAAGTATCGTTCTCCTCAGCCATTCAAGCACATCTTCCTAACATGGTCTCGAATGGAGTACTGTTTTCCTCTCTCCCTTTCCTTGGCCTTGCCTCTTCCTCCCTCTGGCAGGGGCTTCAGGGCCTTCAGCAGCAGGGCTTTGGAGGGCCTTTGGGCTGGTCCACCCACAGCAGCAGCAGCAGCAGCAGCAGCAGCAGGAGGAAGCACCAAGCAGCTTAGAGTCCAGCGCCAGGGGTGGGATTGGTGGCTTCTGTCTCTTCTTGCAGGAGCTGGCAGGAGTAGGCAGCAGGCTTTCTCTTCTTCCTGACTGAGACGACCAATGGTGTTTCCTTTTCAGATGTCTCTGGCAGCAGGTTCTTTCCTCTGAATGGTGACTGCTTGGACCTTGCATCCTTTATATCCAGCCGGTTTAGAGTCAGTTTTTACGGACTGTTCTTACCTCAGATTTTTTGAATTAAATAATCATATGTTTTCCGAGCTGATGCAATTCATCGCTCCCTGCATGCGCAGTGACGCGCTTCTGCAATGCGCTATGCCATCCGCTATGCAATCTATAGGCATTCAGTGATGCATCCGCGTCATCCACTATGCATCGCTTCGCTTCCCTGCTACGCAATCGCTTCACTATTCTCCGCCGGAAGCCCTGTTGGATGTATCATCCACTTCCATCCACTTCCATCCGCTAGCTTCTACAAGCAATCCACTTTCCATCTCGCTACGTACTACCCCGTCCGTGTCCTTTCCGTTTGTTGTCCATTTCTGTTTATGCAAATTTTCGCCACTTTTTGAGAGCGGATAACAACCAGATGGAGGCACCCCCGAAATTTTGCTTGTCACTGTGTCCTTATACATCTGCTTTTTGCATCCCGTCGGCCAGTGTGACTAGCCTTTACGCTTTACCTGCCTGGAGAATGACATACAATGGGCCCCTCCTTTCATACTTCTGGTAAAGGGCTTGGTTTGGGTGGATCATATCAAATATATTTCCATAATTAGCATTATTATTAACATTAGGGTAAATTACTTTGCATTTCCAATGGAGATATCAAGTTTACGTGACTTTCCTTCCTCAATTTTTTGAATTATAATATATATGTTTTCCAACCTATTTGGTCTCCAGCTACTTACTCAGGAGACGCGAACTGTAACGCACGAGAAATTTCAAAAACAGATCCAGCTTGATTTAATTGGAAACATTTGCTGCAGGAGAGAATGGAATACCTGTGGAGAAACACCGTTTAGTCTTTTAAAATTCATATACACAACTGTGTATTGTGTGCATTTTTCAGTGGTGGGATTCAATTTTTTAACTAGCCCAGTTCTGGAGTGTTGGCTTGGTGGGCATGGAAGGATACTACTG
>BHFT01038404.1:0-12762 GCA_004320025.1 Laticauda laticaudata
GGATGGCAAGCTTTTTTGTCCGTTTTACATCCTCTTTGCATCCGTTGGTGCAGTGTGACAGGGGCTTTACACAATGTGTCTAGGTGGTACAATCACAGCAGTGGTGGAATTCATTTTTTTTTACTACCAGTTCTAAGGGTGTGGCTTGGTTGCCATGGCAGGGGAAGGATATTGTAAAATCTCCAGTCAGAGGTGGTATATGCCAGTTCTCTGAGTTACTCAAAATTTTTGCTACTGATTCTCCAGAACTGATCAGAACCTGATGAATACCATCTCTAAATCACAGAGTATATGCTAACCACAGCACAGTTGCTATGGACAGCCTCTGGGCCTCACATAAATCTTATATTGATTTTATATAATGGTATCGACAGGGAAGGGTTCAAACAAGTTAAGATGGCACGCGCAACCATGGAATTGAAATCCCATTCTTTTTTATGGAGATCATTTTAGCTCGAAAAGAGTTGGGCTTTTATTGGATGTTGTACTACCATCTTGGTTTTTTGGACCACCTCCCTGTAGATACCCCTATTTTCAGTTGAGGATTTGCTCAATATTGAATTTTGGTGGCAAAATTATGGCAGTGAAATTTTTTTGATAGTTTTGGATGATCTCTGTCTGCCTGTTTGTCTGTCTCTCTCTCTCTCTCATAACACATGCACAAACACACACGCACACACACACACACCGAAGTGTGTGGGCTCAAAGTGTCTACCCTTCTCCTTTGATGGCAATTTGCCATACTTGCTGCAGAGCACAAATACACTAGACACAAATTGGAAGTAGATTGTAGATAGTAAATTATGTAGTGGATAGTAAATTATGCAGAATCTGGAAGCAACAACATTTTGTGTGTGAGAGACATGTGCATAATTATACATAATATTCTTTAATCATGAGACTGACTTCCAAAGCATATATGAGGCACATCTGTCATTCCAGGTGTTTCATATTTGGGGTATAGACTTATTCCTCTGCTTTTAAGTTTCCTACTGATAGCCTATATATTTCTCCTTATAGGGCTTGATCATGTTGTGATTCTTAGTGTCAGAATCTACATCATAGCTTTGGGAAACACGTTTTCTCCATAGCAGGAGAAATAATGTTCATGAGGACTCCAGCAAGGTGTTTATAGTATCTATTTTGTGGTGTTGGTGCTCTCATTCTGGCATCCTAAGAACTGACCTTAAATTCTCAGCTTAGCAAAGTATGATCACTTTTTTGAAACTCTGAGTAAGCAGTGTTTCATGAGAAAAGGACAGGTAATAGTATAAAAGAGAGCCTTGGTGGTGCAGTGGTTAGAGTGCAGTACTGCAAGCTATTTCTGCTGACTGCCGATTGCCTGCAATTTGGCAGATTTAATCTCACCAGGCTCAAGACCTTCCATCCTTCTGAGGTGGGTAAAATGAGGACTCAGATTGTTGGGGGCAATAGGCTGACTCTGTGAACCACTTATAGAGGGCTGCAAAGCAATATAAAGTAGTATATAAGTCTAAGTGCTATTACTATTGCTATAAATTTCATCTAACAGCCGAAGTGTATTAATGACATATGATTTATAACAGGTGTTGCTCGGGCATCAGAAGATATCACTTGGGTGGGTGGGAGTTTAGGGGACAAATTTGTAATTTTAAAAGCATGTCAAAAGTTGTTTTGATGGGCCAGGCTTGTTATGGAACATATTTACTAGAAGACTGATTGATGAAGTGGCTCCCTAAATTTTTTCCATTGCTTATACTTAGCTGATAATTTTTTTGGCAATTTCAGTTTACCTTGAAGTTGGTAGGTATTCATTCCTGCAAATGGACTCCTGAACTGTACTTGCTCTCCCCCACCCCCTGCTCTCTTTCTCTCTTATCTAGAGAAAGAGAGAGGGGCATATACACCACACACACACACATACAAACACACATCTGTGGTGTGTGTGTGTGTATGTGTGTGTGTATAAAAGGAAAAGGTTCCCCTCACACATATATGCTTGTCATTTTCAGCTCTACAGGGAAGTGCTCATTAGTGCTGTTACAAAGCCGAAGAGCCAGCGCTGTATGAAGACATCTCCATATGGCTGGCATGACCAAATGCTGAAGGTGCATGGGATGGTGTTACCTTCCCTCCAAAGTGGTCCCTATTTTTCTGCATTTTTGCATTTTTACATGCTTTCAAACGACTAGGTTGTCAGAACCTGAGACAAGTAACGGGAGCTCACTCTGTTACGTGGTGCTAGGGATTCGAACCACTGAACTGCTGACCTTTCTGATTGACCAGCTCAGTGTCTTAGCCACTGAGCTACCGCGTCCCTGCAGAGATATATATATATATCTCCACCGAGCACAGATAAATTCCATGTCCAAAACACTAATCACCAGAACCAAACACCTGGCAGACATGACACATATAAAGACTGAACTATGCACCCTGACTAAAGTACTAACAGCCAACGGCTTCCGCAAAAACAAAATCACCAGCTTGATCCACAAAAACACATTAAGACATAATAGAGACCGAGAAGATCAACAGACCTATGGAACAGCTGTCCGGCCCTACATAAGAGGTACTACAGATAAAATCAGTAAGATACTACTAACACAGGCATCACATCAAGACTGCCTTCAAAATGGACAAAAAATAGCAGCCATCCTTAAAAACCCCAAAGACAAAACTGACCTGGAAAACCAAGGCATATAGGAAGTTCCTGTACTCATGCCCGGCACATACATTGGACAGACCAATAGAAGAATAAGTACCGCCTAGAGAACACAAAAATGCAGTAAAAAGCTGGAACACACTCTCACTAGTCCAACACATGAAAGCCACAGGTCACAGCATCAACTTCAGTGGCACTAAACCTAGCCACTATAGAAACCGCCACAGAACAGAATCAGAGAAGCCATAGAGATTGAAAAAAGACCTGAAAGCATGAATAGAAGAGATGATTCCAGCAGACTGTCAATCATCTTGAAAGCCTGCACTCAAATAGAAATCTCCACACCAAAACCAGGCAAACACTGAGCACAAACAGACTCCCTCTGATGCCTCCAACGAAACACCCCCACCAGGCCCCAGGTGAAACCTGGTTCCTAATGGACAGCAGCCGTCCTTTTAACAAAGCCAAGCTGCACTGAAAGCCTCCAACACAGGAACAGAGTGTTGCAGCCAATCAAAGGCACAAAACAGACAGAAGAACCAGAAACACCAATCAATCAAACTCAAGTCCAGTGAACACAGACCAAACTCCCAGCCAATAGAATAGGCAGCCTCGAATTTGAAACAAAGCTGTGAGACCACATACAGAAGCCTGATGATGGCAGATGAGATTCTGCTGAAACGTTGCTATAATTTGAAAGCACTACAATGACGTGGGATACACCCGAAGGAACTGAACAGCACACATGTAAGTACCCGCAAAGCTTAACACACACACACACACACACACACCATATATACATATACATATACATATATATATATATATATATATATATATATAAATATATATATATATAATATATATATTTAATATTATATCAGTAAATAATATATTCTGTTATAGATATCCAGCAGATATAGATATAGATGATTATATATGAGGATATAGACATAGATGATGATATAGATATAAGTTTATTAGAACAGAAGATAAGAGCCTGTACAATACACACACACACACACATCACACACAACACACACACTTTTTTTTCTTTTTCAAATCATAAAATAACTTATAATAAATTAGAGTGGGTCCAGGAGTGCTTTAAAGTACAAAAATATTCTGGCAGCTACAGTCATGCATGAACATCATAATTGGGACGTACATTGCTAGGTATATGTGCAAGCTATTTTATGTCACAAAAGAAGAACCTCAGAAATGAAGGCCTTTGCTTACCTGCTCCATAAGGATGCAAGTGATAGAGTTACTTATCCCAGCTGCACAAGCTCCTTTTGCTATTCATTTTTATGCACAGGTAGCATACAGCGAAAATGGGTTTTAGCTCTGGACTAAGATAATTAATTACCACCAGCAGATTAATTAATATGGACAGAAGATGCAATGTAATTTATTCTGACTTTCAGGAAATCCTTGATAAAGCTCCAGGAAGCAGATCATGCATAAACTAACGTGTCAGAATTACTGCAGTGAACAAAAGGGATAAAGTAGATAGCGAGTTTAAGATGATTTTAAGAGGCAAAGTACTTCTATCTTGATATAAAATGTGTATCAATTAGGGTGTGCAGTGCTTCGGGTTTAAAGAGGAAAAGTGTTTTGGAATATAATCAAAGGGCACCTATGCAGATTTATTTATTTGTTTGTTTGTTTGCAAGCAGTATTAGATAACAGTATAAGTATAAGCATGGTATATACATGAAATGGATATGAATAAAAAAGAAACAATAGGACAGGGACGGTAGACACATTGGTGCACTTATGCACGCCCCATAGATTTTTAGAAGGGGTGGTTCAATAGTAGACAGTCTAGAGTTACAATTTTGGGGTTTGGGGAAGAAACACAGAGTCAGTTGAGTATTCCAGACATTGACCACTCTGTTGCTAAAGTCGTATTTCCTGCAATCAAGTTTGTGTGTGTAC
Organism: Laticauda laticaudata; assembly: GCA_004320025.1. Lineage (NCBI taxonomy): Eukaryota > Metazoa > Chordata > Lepidosauria > Squamata > Elapidae > Laticauda > Laticauda laticaudata. The sequence goes on from BHFT01038404.1 coordinate 4,586, forward strand.
CTTGAGTTTGTATCTATTGTGTGCTCTTGTATTGTTGTGTTGAAGCTGAAGTATTCATTGACAGGTAGGACATTGCAGCAGATAATTTTATGTACTTATACTTAGATCGGACCGAAGGCGGTGTAGTTCTAGGTTGTCTAGGTCTAAAATTTAAGTCTGGCATGAGGTATTCTGCAATGAGTAGAGGGTGGAGAACTCTTCTCATAGAAATATTTCTGGACTTTCTCGCTCTATTAATATCAATATGTAATGCAGATTCCAGACTGATGAGATGTATTCAAGTATTGGTCTAGAAAATGTTTGTAGGCTCTAGTTAGTAGTGTGATATTACTGAAAAAAAAAATACACAGGATTAGGTTAACAACTCTTAATGCTTTTGGCTATGTAGTTACAGTGGGTACCAGCATTTCGATCATTAGAGATGACTATTCCAAGTCCTTGACAGAGTTTGGATCATCAACAGTCTTGACGATTCAGCTTGTATTTTATTCTGTATATTTTTTTTGCCAATATGTAAGACAGAGCATTTATTTGTTGAGATTTGAAGTTGGCATTTGTCTGACCATTCTGATACATAGTTGAGGTCATTTTGAAGGGTAGCAGTATTGTCTGTGGTATTGGATAGCTTTACATCATCAGCGAAAAAAACGTGGTTGCTCTTAATATGATCACAGAGGTCACTTATGTAAAGTATAAAGAGAGCTGGTTCTAGAATGCTGCCTTGGGGGACACCACTGTTGATAGGTACAAGATTTGATAGGGTGTTCCCTATTTTGACCATTTGTTGCTTGTTTGACAGGAATGAATCTATCCAGTTATGCAGGTGTCCAGAGATGCCATAAGATTTTAGTTTTAGGAGTAGTTTATTGTGTACCACTGAATCAAAGGCTTTACAGAAGTCTATGTAAATAGTGTCAGTTCCTTTGCCCTGATCAAGTTGTGTAGTCCACATGTTTTTGCAGTGTAGGAGTTGCAGATTACAGGAAAAAAATTTTCTGAAACCAAATTGTTTGTTAGAGAGTAGGTTATTTGTCTCTAAGTGGAGGATAATGAATTGGTTAATAATTGATCCCATGACTTTACAAGTGATGCAACATAAAGATATTGGTCTGTAATTTTCAACTAGGCTGGGGTCTCCCTGTTTGAAGATTGGGATGACCATGGCTAGTGTAAATGCATCTATCCCAGGGATTACAGTGTAGCTTCATGATAACCACATAACCCCAAGAAAAGATACCACAGCTGTAAGGAGTTATAATCAGGAGAATGACCTCACAAACCCAAGAAGGTACTTTTGGACTTAACAAAATGTCTAGTGTATTACACAAAAGGAGAGAATTACTGGGTATATCTGTTGGCATCACACTGTCGTTGCCTTGAAAAATATGAATGTCACTAGGAAAAAGGAGACAATGGTCTGGATGCAAAAAAAACCCCAAAAAACCAGTGCCACAGTTTTGTTTGGGAATATAGAAGGTGGTTACAACAGTGTCAGATTTTTCAATTTTCAGCAGGCAGGAAAGAGAGATAAACCTATTTCCCAGAAAAGTGATCTTAATCAGAAATGGATTACTATTTTTTTAGAAGAATCCCAGATATAAATTCAAGTAGACCAAGAATCATATCAGTCAATGTAATTTTACAGTCTCTGTGGCTTTATATTGCTTTTGGAATCAGCCAGAATATCTCAGAATATTCACTGCCAGGGATCAATACTGGAAGACCAATAAAGATGTTTATAACTTACAACAGTTCATTTAATGACCATTCAGTTACAATGGCACTGAAAAAGTTATTTATGATTTTTTTTCACACTTATGACCATTTCAGCATCCCCATAGTCACATGATCAATATTCAGATGGGTGAAAATATGAGCTGACTCATATTTATGATGGTTGCAGTGTCTTGGGGTCATGGGATAACCTTTTGGGAACTTTCTGAAAAGCAAAAACGGGGAAGCAAGTTTCACATAGCAACTTGTTATTAACTCAATAATTGCATTGATTCACTTAGCAATTGTGGCAAGAAGGTAATTCGGAGAACTACTGTGGTAAATATCCCCTCTGACTGGCCCCGCCCCCATCTATTCTCTGCCTCCCAAGTCCCAGTTGATTGGCTAGATCTTCCTTCATTGCTCTGCACAGGGGAATGGAGCTGGAAAGCAGATTAGTAGGATGGGGAGGGAATGGGATTTTGCAGTAACCTTCTGCCAGGAGTGAGGAGATTTTACAGTATCCTTCCCCTGCCATGCCCACTAAGCCATGCCCACCAAGCCAAGCCATGCCCACCAAGCCATGCCCACAGAATTGGTAGTAAAAAATTTTGAATCCCACCACNATTTGTAATTTGGTGTAAGACATCCTGCCATAGAAAGCTCCACAAGACATGGACAAAGTAAAACAGAATCTGACGAAGAAAAATATTTGCTTTATTAAGGAATATACAAAGAACATATATGTATGTATTTATGTATGTATATATGTATCATACATACATACATATATGTATGTATAAATAAAATACGTGTTAAAAAGTAAGCTCCAAGACCATGAGGAATTTCCTCTATTTTACATGGAATACCTGGGAATTGGCAAGTCTGACATTTTTTTTCTCTCCTTAGGAGTTTGGTTGATAGCAGTTTATTCCTTTGAGAAAGTGGCCTTAGATCAGTAGTTCCAAAGTGGAAGGTACTGCCCCTGGTGCAATGCCTTAGGGGGTGCTAAGGGGCAAGAGGTGTTAAGAGGTGTTAAGAGGTGGCAGGGGGCATTGGAGATGGGGGCAGGGTGCAATTCAGGGGTGGATTCTACCAGTTCTCTCTCTCTCTTTCCCTCTCTCAGGCTCACCCCATTGACAGTTGCACCGGAGCAGTGCAAGGAGTTCAATCGGGTGAGCAGCCCTTCCAAGCTGGACAGCTTGCACAGGCAGGCAGCCACCTCAATACACAGCGACCTTGCTTCCTGTAATTGCTCAAAGAGCTGCAGTAGTAAGTGATCCGCCCTAAGCACTTTTGGCTTTTTTCAGCCGGTCCTCATCCAGGAACAGTAGAGGTCTGTCGCAGGTCGCGATTCCTGCCCTGCAGCCACCTGTTGACGGCTTTTCAGCTTGTGGATATCACACCAGGTGCCTGAAAACTGCCAGTTTATCCCCTGGATCAGCTGGCCTACATTGCAACCAGCGCGCCCAGCTTTCTCAGCCTCCTCCGACGCAAGCGGCACACCAGCTTCTCCTTGCTGCAGCTCAGCCATGTCTCCTTGCTAGCATGGGCCATCGGACCCGGCAGATAGGCAAGTGGAGGCAGCGGGGCTAGAGGGACCAGCCAACCAGGCAAACACTGCTCCCTCCGCTCCGGCCAAGTGCAAAGTGGTGGCGTGAGGAAAGCAACCAGATAGCCCGCTCCGTGCAGTGACATCTTTGCAATGCTGGATGCCAGGAGGAGTCTGAGCTGCGCTTTTGACCGCACTCTTCGCTTCACTGCCTGGCACCAGGATTAATGGGATGGCTGCATGGTGGGGCCAAGGCAACACTGGCATTCTGCTCCTACCGGAGCAGTGTACGAAGGAGAAGGGGCACCTGCAAGGTAGAGAGCGGCATGTGAAGGGGGGAGGTGGGGAAGGTGCCCTGTTGGTTGCAAAGTGGGTGTTTGTGATGATGCGGAAGTACGACAGGCATGTTGCATGGGAATGGACCTGATGGCGGGGGGGGGGGGAATAGCAGTGGTGCTGTTTTTTCGCCCCAAGCTGAGAAACTGGGAGAAGGTGGGTGGGTAGGTGGAAAATGAAACAGGCTTGCATCCTTTCCCCGGTTGCCATCAGGAATTAAAGAGTCCTGTACCTCACCCGCCACTTCACTCATTCTAAGGACACACCACCACCCCACCTAGGCAGCCCTCTGTGCATGCATGGAAGGTTGAAATTGGGTTAGGAGGCATGCGGTAAGGGGGAAACGGCTTGCACCCTTTCCTTGCCGCTCCGCTCGGACTTGCTTGGGCAATCCCTCTAGTGCAGCAGGCTCAATGGGGTTGGACCTGCAGACTGGCACCTAGAACGTAGAGTGGTTGATACCTTGAAAAGTCCAGCAAAGCCAGAGGTTAGTAATTTTTGCTGCAAAGAATCACAATAAGCTTTTGGCTTATGCACAAGTTCGGGACAGACACTTGTCCAATGCAATTCAGCAACATAAAATAAAGAAATACAAATAAAACAAATCAACAAGAATCGGCAAAGCATCTCTGATTACATTCTATTCACTACTAGAATCTAATCAGAGATTCTTTGCCAATTCTAGTCCAATTACCTACTCCAACAGAGTTAGAAGTATGTGTGTGTGTGTGTGTGTATGTGTGTGTGTGTTTGTGTTTGTATGTGTGCATGGCTGTCAAAACTCCAAAAACAGGCCAAGTAGGTCTGGGGAGGACAGTCATAAATTAGAACTGTTGCTAAGCAACTGGCCATTAAGTGAGGATCACTTGTATTTGGTTTACCAGTCACCTGGCCATGCCCACCCAGTCACATTACCACCAAACCACACCTACCTAGTCATGTGACCACCAAGCCATGCCCAGCCAGCAAGCCACGCCCAGCCAGTCACATGACCAGCAAGTCACACCTTCAAATTAGGCCACACCCACATAAATTTGAATCCCACCCCTGGGTGGGGGGCACCGAGGATGGGTTTGTAGCACCAAGGGGGTGGTGGACTGAAAAAGTTTGGGAACCACTGTCTTAGATAAAGGATCATTCAACATGTGCATGCTTCCATTACAAAAGTTAGTTTCTGATTTCAGAGTCCTTGAGGACTTCATTCTTTAACTCTGAAAGTTGGCAAACTACCAAGCTCAGAGAGCACTAAGGACTCAACCATTTTGAAAGTGTCAGCCCCATCAAAAGAGACTGAAAAACACCCTGTCAGCCAGGACTACAGTGGAACCTCATGTCACTAATGCTTCTGTTCGTGACCAAATCAGGTGAGGACCAGAATTTTTGCTTCTGTTCTGTTTCTGGTCATGAACAGATCTTTGGGTGTTGACCAAGTAAACCCAAAAATCGCTGTGGTGATTTTTCCTTCAGTGCCATTTTTGTTTTTTTGTTTTGTGATCTGTCTGCATGTGCAGACAGTCATGCTTCCAGTTACAATCAAATTGGGTTGCGTCGGTAGTCCTGGAATGGATTACGGTCGCGACCTGAGGTTCCGCTGTATTTTTATTGCAACAGTTATAGCAACAGGATCTTGTATATCTGACTGTGTTTTCCTCTTCCTTGATTTTCATGTGAAGGAGGGAGGGGTTTGTCTGAAAAATTGTCTCACATTATTTTCTTGTCCTGTGTTCAAGTCATATTTATCTGGCTGTTGCTTTAATTGTGGCTGCCCCCTTGTCTCTTGATGCCATTTGTCAGCTTTGGGAGCCATATTAGCACCAGACGCTTCTACATTACCACATTCACGTGACTGGGAAAACGGGAGGGGAGAATTTCTTGGAGTGTATGAGTTTAGACATAATTCTTCTAAGTCAAAGTCATGTTATTTCTGCACCTGGTTGAGAGGATGTCTTATGCCAGAAGGGATGGTGGTTGGGGCATGTGATGCAATGATGGGTGCAGGGGGTGGATTTGTAATTTTTTTACTTGAGGAAACCTGGAACCTTCAGATTCAGGTTTTCCAGATGTGCGAGTTTACCACCCAAATAAAAAAGAATAAAAATAAAATGAAAAAAACTTTTGAGAAGATGTCTGTCTTGGAGTTATTTGTTGGAGTGGAGGTTTTCTGGAATGCTGACACTGTTCCTTATACCTCCTACAGAAAGCAAGGGAAGATGAATGTTGAACCCACTGTTATCTCCAAACAAATGTATATGGGTAGCTTTCAACTTACGACCAATTTTTTTGTTGCTAAGTGAGACATTTGCGAAATGATTTTTTTCCCAATTTTACAACCTGCCTTGTCACAGTTGTTTAAGTGGATCACTGCACTGGTTAAAATTTAGTAGCACCATTGTTAAATGAATCTGAATTCCTCTTTGAGTTTGCTTGTGAAAAGGTTGCAAATGGTGGTCATATGACCCCGGGACACTGCAGCTCTCATAAATATGAGTGAATTGCCAAGCATTTGAATTTTGATCACATGACCATGGGGATGCTGTAATGGTCATAAGGTCATAAATCACTTTTTTCAGTGATGTAGTAATTTTGAAGTTTGACAAAATGAACTGTTGTTTGTCGAGGACTACCTTAATCATAATCCACAATGGACAACAGATTTGTAGGTTTTTCTATGTGGGAAAGAAATTGCCTTTCTTCCATACAATCCTATGAATTTTGATGTGATACTGATATTCTTATATCCACATGGTTGAACAGTCACTGTCCAAATGTTAGGTGTGATTTGGTCCAACTACAAACATTCTCTAGGTATTCTTTTTCTAACAAAATATTGGAGTGAGTGAACTGAAAGTGATTTTCCCTAGGCATGAGTTCACAGCGGTATTTTTTTAAAAGCAAGATTTATTAAAAATGAAAACATAACACAAGAATTTCAGCAAGTGAACTGATTTTTTAAAAATTTGGAATAAGTATATTTCCATACATAAGGGCAGAGTCTCCTTCTGAATCTCTTTCTCAAAGCCTTACAATACACTGGAAAGGAGGAAATTCTTTTCAGTAATAATGGGGAAGTCTGCAGTTGTTTGTTTTTGTAATAGTGGCTGCCATTTTTATTGATTTGAGAATCAACTCTTGCAAGTTATGTTCTTTTAACATCATGTATTGAGGTGTATGAAATCTGTAATCAGGTGTTTGAAGTCTATGTTAACCTTCAGTAATGTCAAAATATGAGTTTTCAGCTTTTCCAGTGATTGTGGAATGAGTTGTCCAATGTGGAATGAAGGAGAAGAAGAAGGAAGGAAGGAAGGAAGGAAGGAAGGAAGGAAGGAAGGAAGGAAGGAAGGAAGNGGAAGGAAGGAAGGAAGGAAGGAAGGAAGGAAGGAAGGAAGGAAGGAAGGAAGGAAGGAAGGAAGGAAGGAAGGAAGACTATAATTTCATAACATTGCATTCTCAATATTTGGGGTGCTCTTACAAAGATGAGGGGGTCAAATTATTTTCCAAAGCCCCAAAAGGCAAGATGAGAAGCAATGGATGGAAACTAAATAAGGAGAGAAGCAATCTAGAACTAAGGAGAAATTTCCTAACAGTGAGAACAATCAACCAATGAAACATCTTGCCTTCAAAACTTGTAGGTGTTCCAAAACTCTTTCCAAAAAGAGACTGGACTATCATTTATCTGAAAATTGTATAGTGTCTCCTGCTCAAGCAGAGGATTGGACTAGAAGACTTCCAAGGTCCTTTCCAACTGTATCATTCTATGTTCTATGTTCAACGACAGGACTGTCATTGATGAAGTGACATTTAAACTTGGCTACTACAACTTCAGAAATTCCCATGACATTCCAAGGACCCATTCACATGATTGTTTCCAGGAAGTATAGCAATGTATGTTCTGTTATGACACCAAGAAAACCACATTCTGTAAGAATTATTCTTTCAACCATCTGCCACTTGAAATATTTAATCCACTATAGGTTTATTTTAAAGAAGATTACTTTCCCTGAAGAGATACATTTTTCAAATTCAGTTTGCAGAAATGACAATTAAATGAAAGTTAGGCAGTAGAAATGTTTGAAACTGGCATAAATGTTGCATAAAAAGTGACATTTTTCAAACATTGTCATCCGATGTTTCAATTCAGATACAAGCAAATCACATCCATGCTTGAAACAATATACTGCTGGTAAATCATTTCCAGTCAAAATGTAAAATGTTGGTCATTATCCTTTGAAATTCTACATAGCTTAAGGATAGCTATGTCCTTTGGGAGAATCTTTGAACTTACTCAGATTGTCTATTGAATATCATCTACTGTTGCTATGATCTGGCAACATAAGGTATTCTTTGCCACCACAATTTTTTGCAATGCAATGTGTACAGTTTTGTTCAGAGAACAATTCACTTGTTAAAGAGTGTAAACACTTTTGGGTGGTGATTGTCACCTGAAACTATCACTTTCATTTGTTCTACTTCATTCTCCTTTTAATTGTTAGTTAGTTTTATATATATATATATATAAAATATATATATGGATCTTTGGTTATTCGGGTTTTCTCCCGCATAGAATTGGAAGTACTTC
>BHFT01038405.1:0-28026 GCA_004320025.1 Laticauda laticaudata
AGCGGATAACAATGGATGGAAAATTTGCTCATCCACTGTGTCCTTTTTACATATGTTTTGCATCCGTCGGCCGATGTGACCTAGCCTTAAGGTTTAGGTACCAGTTAGGATTCAAGCTCTAATCTCTGATGTCAAATGTGGTGGTTGAACCGCTACACCAGGGGTGTCAAACTCAATTTCATTGAGGGCTGCATTAGGGTGGCATTTGATCTTGGGAGTCCATGGTGGGCATGACTGGGGACATGGGCAGGGTGGGTATGGGCACAGGTGGTGGCCCGATTGCTCTGCCAATGAAAATAGGCTCCCAAGCTCTGTTTTTGGCTACCACATCCTCCTGCAACCCTCTGCCAACAAAAATGGAGTTCAGGAGGCCCTCAAGCTCCATTTTTACTGGGAGAGGCATTGTGGGCTGGTCTTTTGCTGTTTCCAGGGTGACCCACAGGCCAGATCTAAGCAACCTGTGGGCCACATCTGGCCCACAGGTCTTGAGTTTGACACTCCTGGACTACACTGTCTAACCACTTTCTAAATATATAGCTGCAACTTGCCATGGCTCACACTGATAATAACAAGCATAATTTAAACCTCAGACTTTTTCATATCAATTTGCTTTGAATTTCATCTTGGTACAGCTTCTGTTATTTTCTGATGTTCCTCAAATTGCATAGCCTGTTATAGAACATTCACATTTTCTATAAAATCTCCCATAGGGACTTTAGAAGGTCCAACCCATGCACTGCCTACATCTTACATCATGCCACAATGTGGCATACAGGATCTAAGATGCAGATTATGCAGAGAGGCCCCAAAGACCACCCTACACATTGTGGAAGGATGTTAAGATGTATACAGGAGTAGCATACACTGAACAACACAACAAAGTAGCTGGCATTGTGCATAGCAACATCTGGACAGTGCATGGGCTAGACCTTCTGAAGTCCCGATGGGAAATTTTATGGACTATGGTGGAGCATAACAGAGTTAAGAACTTGTGGGACTTCTAGGTCCAGATGGACAGGCAGATACTAGTTAATCAATCAGATATTCTGATAGTAGAAAGGGACAAGAAGACAGTGATGGTGATAGATATAGTTAGGTTAAGTGACAACAACTTCAGGAAACAGGTGCATGAGAAACTGGAGAAGTACCAGGACCTGAAGGAGGTACTAGACAGCATAGGAACAGGGTGTTAAACTTGATTTAATTGAGGGCTACTCGGGGGGACAGAGGGGGTGTAGCCAAGATGGGCATGGCCAGCTCAACATCACTCATATCAGGGGTGCCTTTGATGGCCTGAGTGCTCTTCCAGAGAAACCGGGCTCCTGAGGTCTGTTTTTGGCTACAACAACCTTCTTGAGAAGGCCCGGTGCAGCCCTCCCGAGCCCCAGTTTTTCTGGCAAAGGGACCATGAGCCTTTTCCAGGGTGGCCCCACAAGTCAGATCTAAGCACCCCTATGGGTATTCAGCCACCGGGCCTTGAGTTTGACACCCCTGATATGGAAAGTAAAGTAGGAGCCCCACAGTCTGTGATTTCTCAGCTGGGAAAATGGATCCTACATATCCCTGAAGAGCAAGGTGTTAGGAACAACTAAGATACTTTTCCATACATCAGAAGGTCAGGTTTGCAATTCTGCGAGGAAAAAAAAAACCCTGAAAATTATTTGCAAAGGATTGCAGTGAAGAAAAAGAACATTTTAAATAATAAATAGGTGCTTTAATTTTTGTAAACTCTGGTTCATACATTTGAATATAGGGTGGGCCAGCTCATTTCATGTTCTCTTGCTTCTATGGTTATAATTTCAAATTTATTTCATTCTCTTACAAGTTTGCAGTGGTGTGCAATTTTTTGGCAACTTCTTATTTTAAAAAATGCTAAACAATATTCCCTATCTTCTCCATAAGCATTATACAATAGTTATTGATAGTGTTAGTGTTATATATTAGCATATTTACTTGCAATTGGTCGGTCTATGGCAGCAGGAATTTTGAAGAGTGGTCACTGGCCACAGCCGTGAGCAGCACGACTATAACAAGGGCTGCCATGGTTTCTTCAGTGCTCAGTCCTATATGGAAGTAAAACAGATTGGAATCATGCTGGAGTCTCATTCCCATGACTTAACACTTGCGATGAGGATGGGATACTGAGACAAAGGGAACCAGCGAGTACATGGCAACCGATGAACACCAGCAATGCATTGAGGCGACATGGCCAGAAACAACACGCCACCCGCACCATTCGACCTGGCAACGGAAGACTGGGAATTGTACATCAACCAATTCCTCATGTCCTCGAAGGAAGCGACCTCCATAATGTATCCAAAAACAGGAACAGAGCTGTATTCCTAACCCATTGCAGTCCAGTGGTATTTCAGATGGCCAAAGCATTAGTGGCACCCATTGACTTGAAAATGATGACCTGACTGGACCTGGAAAAATTACTGAGGGCTCACTACACACCAACCATTTCCTGCCTAATCAAAAGACATGAATTTTATCAACACAACCAAAAAGAAGGTGAGACCATCAGTGATTTTGTTGCAGTGCTGTGGGACATCACTGGAGCATGTGAATTCCTAAACTAGGATGAAGCTATGAGGGACTGAGTGTTCCTGGGACTGAGAGACCTTACACTCCAGGGCCGATTATTAACAAAACCCAAAATAATGCTAAAAGAAGCAATAGAGGAAACTACTATAGCAGAAACAATGCAGAAATCAGCAGCTGCCATGCGAAAGATGAACAAAGTGACACCGGAGACCCCAAAAAATACCACCACACCCACCACAAGGACATTGTCCCCATCGGAAAACAATGAGGAAGAAGAAGGGGTAACTCAACTCCAGGCAGAACAGGGCAGAAAGGACTGGAACAGAAAAAGGAGAGAATTTCATTGTGCCAATTGCAAGGGGAACCATCCACATTTTGAGTGCTGTTTCCTTGATGCCATCTGCAAACACTGTGAATGGCAGGGACATATTGCTAGGGCATGCCATGCAGGAAAGAACTACGTCCCTAGACAAAGATGGAACAACCCCCAGAGAGAGAGAAAGACAAAAAGGGAGCCGTTGGAACCAAGACAACAGAAGCAGGTGAGAGAAAGAAACAAACAACGGAAAGGAAGAAACACACCAGATGGTGACCATTGGACACTTCAACATGATAAAATGCTAAGAAAGTATATGTCCAGGTCACCATACAAGGCCAACCGTGCCAGATGGAAGTGGATTCAGGCTCATACTTGTCAATGGTATTGTGGGACACCATAGAAAGACTGATACCAGACATGAGCCAGGAAGAACTAGAAAAACAAACACTAACACTGAAAGACTACAAGGGGAACAAAATCCCCATAGTAGGTACCAGAAAATTCAAGGTAACATTCAAAAAATACACCAGAATTCTTCCATTAACCATAGTCGAGACCGGAATAACCCCAGCCTATTGGGACTCAAATGGTTTGCACCATTAGGAATCGAGGTCACAGGGATAAAACAGCATAACCAAAACAGAGTGGGAAGATGACCTGATGGAAAGAATTCCGAGATCTTTTTGAAGGAGAACTAGGCAAGTACCAGGGGTCCCCAATTTCCTTTAGTCTAAACCCAAATTAGCCCCCATAAGACTAAAAGTGAGGCAGGTTCCTTTTGCATTAAAACCAAAAAATCAATGAACAATTGGATGAACTCATCACAACAAGGGGTTTTAGAACCAATTGACCACGCTAAAGTGGGAAACCAGTTAAACCTAAATGTTACAACCAGTTAAACTGGATGGGTCGGTGTGCATCTGCGGGGACTACAAGCAACCCTTAACCACGCACTCCAACAAGGCACATACCCAGTTCCAGTGGTACAGCATCTATTACATTCCCTGGGTGGTGGGTGTTGAGGTAATTCCCATTAGGAGAATGAGCGCATACAGGGAGATGTATTTTTGAGAGAAGTGTTTGAATAATATACACACAGTACACAGAATCACTGTACAGTAAATGTAGGTTTTTTATTTCCAGGAGTTTAAGCAAAGTTCAAAATAGGCAGTCCAAAGTCATTCACAGGTTAATTCAGTGAGTTTTTCAATCCAGGTAATCCAATTAGAAAGTCCAGTGTCAAAAACAGTTCAGTATTAGACTTACATTAAATCCAGAAATAGCAGTCAATTAGGAAAAAATGGAGCAACAGGAATATTTTCTAACAGAAGGATACAGAGATACACTCACACTCTCTTCTGAGACTAAGGCTAAATAACCCAGGTTTCTGGCTCCATTTTATGGCCATTTGAAGAAACCACACCAAATTCCAGTTTTGCATTTTCTTAAAGATACAGTTTTAAAATGTTTATCCTGGTTTTATATATTTCTAACCCAAATACCTGTTTAGGTGACTTATGTTCCTAACAGGGGGAATCTTCATGAAACTAGACCTCGCACAGGGTTGTACCAACAGTTGCCCGTTGACTCCAAAACAGCAGAAGCCCAAGGCAATTGTGATGCACAGGGGGGCATTCAAATGCAGCAGACTACAATTTTGTGTCAGTGTTGCCCCAGGGGTGTTCCAAAGCTTAATGAACACCTATTACAAGGGATAAAAGGGGTGGTACCATACTTTGATGATTGTCCTGGTATCCGCCAGGAACAAAGAACAACTACGTGACTGCCTGAGGGAAGTCCTAGGCAAATTCAAGGAGGCAGGACTAAAAAGTAAAAAGGAGAAGTGCCAATTAACCGCCAACAAAGTTGAATTTCTAGGATACCTTAAGTGAAGGAATCCACCCCACTGAAAATAAAGTCAGAGCAATCAAGGAAGCCCCCAGACCCACAAATAAAACCTATCTACAAGCTTTCTTAGGGCTCATTAACTTTTATAATATATTCCTACTGCAGAAAGCAACCATTGTGGAATCACGACACAGGTTGCTTGACAAGAAAGCAACCTGGTTCTTGGGACAACGAGAAGAAACAGCATTCCAGGATATAAAAAACTTGATCACATCAGACCACATACTAATACAATACAGCGAGACACTTCCAATAACACTAACCTGCGATGCATCACCTCTCATCATCGGCGTTGTACTCAGCCATGTACTACCCAATGGGAAAGAAGCACCCATAGCCTCTATTCAAAGACTCTGTCAAAGCTGGAGAGGAACTGCAGTCAACTAGACAAAGAGGCATTGGCCGCTGTCACCAGAATAAAACATTTTCACGAATATATCTTTGGAACAACTTTCACACTAATCACAGACCACAAGCCACTCCTGGGCATAATCACAGGAAACAAAGCTACACCCAATATATTAGCACCATGAAAGACAAGGTGGTTGGAATTCCTGGCTGCCTATAACTATAAACTGACCTACCGAGCCAGAAAAGACATAAATCATGCTGACACCCTTAGCCGTTGCCCTCTATCTGACATAGAAGATGATCCAGAACCAACCACATCGACACTACAAATAGAGACATTAGAAAACCTACCTATGACTGCAGCAGACATTGCTAGGGAAACAGCTAGAGACAAAACCCTGGCATGGATTTTAAATTGGGTAGGAAAAGGATAGCCAGAAACTAAGAGCAACAAGACTGCCAAACCATTCCAGAATAGACAAACAGAACTCTCAATGCTAAAGGTAAGCATACTATGGGGGGATTGGGTGGTCATACTGGATGTTTTAAGGAAACACATACTTGAATTGTTACATAAGGGACACCGGGTATTGTAAAAATGAAATCCCTGGCAAGAAGTTATGCATAGTGGCCAAGGATGGGTAAGAAAATAGGGGACTGGGTGGCAACGTGTAAACGCTGCCAGGAATCTAGGCCAACACCCCCCACAGCACCAAGACACAAATGGGAAACACCAAGGGGACCATGGTCAAGGCTACACATTAATTTTGCAGGCCCAACCAAAAGGACATACATTTTTAATAGTTGTGGACACTTACTCTAAATGGCTAGAGGCAAGCATCATGCACTTCACCACAACAGAAGCCGTCATTAGACAGCTCAGGAAACTTTTTGCAACACATCAATTGCCAGATCTAATTGTATTCGACAACGGGCCACAATTCATGGCAACAACATTTGAGGAGTTTTTAGCACAACACGGGATAAGGCACGCACTGACAGCACCTGGACACACAGCCACGAATGGACAGGTGGAACGCATGGTACATTACATGAAGGAAACATTACAAAAGCTGGGGCCTGGGGACACACAAGAAAAAATAAATAAGCTACTAAGCATTCAGCACTTGACACCCAGTGGCACAACAAATAAAAATCCAGTAGAGTTGCTAATGAGGAGGAAACTAAGATCACACCTAGACAGACTACACCCCACATATAACCCAGAAAAACCAGCAGACTCCTCCAGTAATTACTGCACATTTCAAACAGGGGACCCAGAATACTCGAAAAACCTCACAGGGGAACCATTGTGGATACCAGCAAAAGTGACCCAGAAAACCAGACTCCATTCATACAGGGTAGACACCAAGGATGGGAGGAGCTGGAGGAGACACATAGACCAGCTCAGAGCTCGAGCCACGAAGGGAAACCTAAACAGACCCATGGAAGAGGGGGGAGACCCCTCAAGCAAACAAAACAAACACAGGGAAGAGGAGGGAGACCCTTCAAGCAAACAAAACACAACCAGAGAAGAGGGGGGAGACCCCTCAAACAGACAAAACACAAGTAAAAAGGAAGGGGAGAGCCTCCATGAACAAGAGAAATAACAGAACAAGCCCTGACAACTGCTCAACCACTACTAACACTAGCCCTGGTCGGGAAACGCAAACCTGTACCTGAGCCAGGGAAGAAGGCAGGTCGGTGAGACAGGAACAGGTCCAGAAGGATAGCTGGGGAGCAGTCCCTGGCGGGAGCAGCTCAACCAACTCAACCGGTCAGGAAATTCCTGGTGGGAGCAGCATGGCCAACTCAACCTTCCAGGAGCTTCCAAGAAGATGGAGGGAAGGAACAACAGATCTGTCTGAACAATCCAGAGGCCAACCCATGACTGAGTTGCACAGGTCCAGTGGTACCCATAAAAGCCCCGCCTACCTACATGATTACGTATCATAGGCAAGGCTCAGATTGTTTGGACTGGACCAGGTGGGGAGGGGTGTTATGTATTAGCATACTTACCTCAAATTGGTCAGTCCGTGGTGGTGGGAATTTTGAAGAGCTGTCACTGGCCACAGCCGCAAGCAGCCCGACTATAACAAGGGTTGCCACAGTTTCTTTGGCGCTCAGTCCTATATGGAAGTAAAACAGATTGGAATCATGCTGAGTCTCATTCCTGCGACTTAACAGTTAGTATGGAAAAGAACTTGTATTTATTATACTGCTCTGTGTTTAGTCTAGAATTAGCTGGCAAGGCAATTCAGCCCCACAAAAATTATATAGTGGAGAGATTGACACATAATCCTTTTACAGACACCCAATATTTTTAAGCAGTGTTTTTGAAACCTGGCAACTTGTGTGGAGTTCAGCTCACAATATTCCCAGCTTTTCTTTTTTAAAAGATAAGGTTAAGGTAAAGTAAGGTGAGATGAATCCAGTAATTTGGATTGCAAGAATTTATGTTAACAACAGTAAGCGAGGAGAAGAAACAAGTGCAGCTTGGCATACTTGCTGATGATAAATTTCAGAAATTCCAGATTCATACCTTCACTAGTTTGCTGCATGTACAGCATGTGTATCTGCTTTTGAAACGAGAAAGACTTTAGATCTGATTTTTGCAAATATAAATACAGTTTATAAATGTAATGATATAGGGAGCTAAGTAACTCCTTACCTGTTCCTGCTGCCAGAGAAGACATTGAAAAGAAAGAAATATACCCAAAGGTTGATCTGTCACTGGAGCTGAAAGTGATTAACAGACTCTGAACTTTGAAGTAGAAATAGTGTTTGCAGCATGGTTTGCTTCTAACTTTCCTCCTAAGTTTTCTCATTATCTGCTGAGAAAGGAAGATTGCAGCAGCACTGTATTAAATGTAACTTGGCCCGATGCAATAATTCTTTAATAAGCAGGCCTTTCACTCTTGACAATTTTTGCCAAGTTAACCAACCCTGTTTCATAAACATACATGCGCATACATGTTTTAAAGATTAATTATTACCATCAGGTTAGTGTCAAATGTTAGTGGCCAGATAGACTTTCTCCATGCATATTTTATAGAACGGGCCTAGAAAACAAAGCTGCTGAATAAACAGCTGCATCACAATGAAGGAAAGGCCATTATAAACTTATTTAGTTTTATTTATCAAATTTATTGGCTGCCAAATGTACTCCCGGATAATTCTGGGCAGCTTAGAATGTTAAAAAGTAAATATATGTAAATGAAATACTACAAGAACTATAAAAATACAAAATATAAAACACCACTTTAGCAGAGATGGTATTCTGCAGGTTCTGACCAGTTCTGCAGAACTGGTAGCAGAAATTTTTAGTAGTTCAGAGAACTGGCAAATACCACCTCTGACTGGAGATTTTACAGCTATCCTTCCCCTTCCACACCCACCAAGCCACGCCCACTGAAACAGTAGTAAAAAAATTTGAATCCCACCACTGCACTTCAGATCTGTTGTACAGGTAGTCCTTGACTTACAAACAGTTCATTTAATGATTCTTCAAAGTTACAACACCACTGGAAAAAAGTGACTTGTGAATGGTTTTCACACTTATGACCATTGCAGTAGCCTCCTGATTATGTGATCAAAATTCAGACACTTGGCAACTGAATCAGATTTATGATGGCTCAGTAACCCTAACCTTATATGATCTTAACAAGCAAAGTCAAGGGAGCAGCCAGATTCACTTAACAACCATGTTACAGTGGTTATAATTTATAATCACTTGAAACAGTGGCAAGAAAGGTGGTAAAATGAGGCAATATTCACTTAACAAATGTTTCACTTGGCCACAGAAATTTTGGGCTCAATTGTAGTTGTATGTCGAGAACTACCTGCACTGGAGGAGGTTATCTTAAATTACTATTTCTCTTGGATGACATCTATCTAATAACAAACCTCATTCAAACCTACTGTGCAGAAGTGTCATGCCCCTGTCAGAATCTGATTCAGAGGGGAAGGCCAAGCAGCTGACAGGGATTGGGAGTGTGGCTCCGTTGGCTGTGGAAGAAACTGAAGGGCAAAGGCCAGCTGAGCAGAGCAGGGGAGAGGTACTGCAAGGGAGATGGAATTCGGAGGAAGACCCAGGCCCACCCCCTCTTCATCCTAGGGCATGCAGTGAGGAATGGAGAAGGGTGCAACGTGACTTGCGTGGCTTGCAGGGAAGGAAAGGGCCCTGATTCCCTTCATTAGCTGAAGCTGGGAACAGAGTGTTTAAAAAGGGAAGCTTTGTTGGGAGCAACTCATGAATTACCTGGTATCATCGAGGCTTATCTGGGTTCCTGGCGTCTTCCCAATTGTGTGTGTTTTGCTGGGGTTTCAAGTCTGCAATTCCTTCTCCTGCCCTGTCAAGTTAATTACTGCAATGTGGTTTGTGTGGATTTTTCTTTACAATTTGTATGTACTTTGTTTTCGGACTGAATTTCTCCACTTAAAGATTGTTCTTGGGAGAGTTTTTTTCTCCAGCTGAAAGTAACCTGGATATTGAGAGCAAAACTGGAGATACTAAAGGGACATTTCTTGCTTATTTGACTGTGTTGCCTTTGTGCCATACCCCAGGTCATCACAAGAAGTGATTATGTCATTTCACAATCTATTATTGGAAACATTCACCCAGGAATATTGGAGTATTTGCAATCCAACCAGAATTCATTCATTAAATCTTCTATTTGCTGGAATGTTAATAAATGGAAAGAAAAGGTAGAAAACATTCTCCCAATAAAACCAAGTGGAATCCTTCCACTCTGGCCTTCTAGCTCAAGCAGACTTAAATTGATGAGAAAAGATGCCAGGGAACAAGAAGTCAAGAAATGAAACAACTCCGCTTCTCTTCTTCCAGGATTCCAAGTACATGATGGATCTTCTATGAAATCTGAACAGGCAGCTTAATACTTGTAACAGATTTTAGGCTATATTAAACTGAGAAGTTCAAGTCAAAACCTGAACTCAGCTAATAGTCATTGTGTCACCAAGTGGTAACTGAGCTGAAATGAAGCATCAGTTTAATCTTTGCTTTAATGCCTTCCAATTCTTGCTCCTCCCCATCAGATCTTCAGGGTAATTCAGTGCTACAACCTTTTCACTATTATCTCAGTATGCAGGGTATTAAATTATGGTTTTAAGTTACAGGAACACAGATTCCAGTTAAATGGGAGGAAAAGCCTTTGATTAGTAAAAAAAAAAAAANAAAAAAGGGTGGGTGGGGTGGGTGGGAGGGGGAGGTTCTAGTGGGAAGGGTACACTTTCTTGATTATATTCAAGCAATGTCTTAGATAGACACCTGTCAAGGATTAGTAATGTAGATCCCTGCATTCAGTAGAAAGTTAAATGTGATGGCTGAAAAGGAAAATATTTGTAGCTCAGGGTTGAAATGAGGGATCCTTGGTGCTCTCTGAGCTTGGTTGCTTTCTTGCAGATGTTTCACTACCCAGACTAGATAATATTATCAGTGCTAGTCTGATGATGTTACTTAGTTATCTGGTGATGTTACTTGATGACTAGAATTGATGACGTTAGTTAGTTTGGGGGTAGTGAAATGTCTGTGAGAAAACAAGCAAGCTCAGAGAATGTTGCACCAAAATGTGCCTTGAAATTTTTCTGGTGTTTGCATGCAATTTCCATTTTCCTACTAGTTTGGGGTGATGAAACGTCTACAAGAAAACAACCAAGCTCAGAGAGCACCAAGGACCCCTCATGTTAACCCTGAGCTACAAATATTCTCCTTTATTGAAAAGCCTGCTTCCAATACTGTGATTCCATAGTGACTCTTGATGTTGTAACAAAATGTCCCTTGACATTTTTCTGGTGTTTGCATGCAATTTCTCTTTTATTGCCTTATTATCAGGTTGCTTGAGAATTTCTGTTTAATTTCTCTTGCTGCTGTCTTTTTAAAAATTATGTTATTGTGGGAAGTAGAGGAGGGTACATATGGTCTTCTCATATTTTTAAAATCAAAACATATTTAATGTAAAAAGTTAGAAACCTTGGAAAGCCAGGTGTATACCAAGGGAGCTATTTGTAAGCATATCAATGTCTCTGATTTGTAGAATAGACAATGAGTCAGTTTAGTTTAGTGGTTAAGGCACCAGGCTAGAAATTTGAAGACCATGAGTTCAAATCCTGCTTTAGCCATGAAAAGCAGCTGGACTTTCATTGTCTTTCAGTCCAAGCCACCTGACAAGATTGTTGTGAGGAAAATAGGAGGAAAAAAGTATGTTGGATACAGTAGATTTGCTGCTTTGAGTTATTTGTAAAAATAATTGTTAAATATTCAATGATGTCTCATTAATATTCATGTGCATAACATGTAGAGTGGAGTCTGATGTCATTGGCCCAGCCACTGGCAGGAATAATAAAGCTCCGTCGGTGGTTGAAATGTTGGACAGCACCAGCTATAAAAGCTGGTGTCTGTTGCAACTAGCCACTTTTCTATTCCAAACCTAAAATAAACTGTTTTCCTGCAATCCTATGGTCCCGCCTCTTCCTTCAGCACACCTACTTAACAATAATAAAAGTGGGAAATAAATATATAAATTGCTTTATGTTATGCATCTTTCTAAATCTAAAACTGTTCCCATATTCTCTCTTGCATTAAATTGCATGAGAACTGGTAGGAAAAAAAATAAGAGTTGCTCTTAGTGCCATTAATTAAGGTAGAAAGAATTTTAAGTTCAATCAGATATATTTCTAGATAAGAAAAGCTCTTTTCGTCAGAACCTTCCAGATAATCTTATAACGCAAGAATTTCAAACCTGGCCATTGTGCTTCTACCCTTTTAAATGCTCTGTGAATTGTATACTTTTCAAAACAAAAATAATCCCAGAGATAGCAAAGATAAGTAGCTGTACTTTTTAAATCTATCTTTTGTCTTGAGGGAATGAGAAGGTTATGTTTCAAACTGATGAGTTACATGTGGATCTTTGGAAGCACAACTACCTGTGCTATATGTGAAAAATTGCCATTATTCTTCTTGTTGTCATATATTGATTTAATCTGTTAAAGAAGGATACTGTCTCTTTTCAGTTGAAATCTTCAGAGAACTCCCCCCCCCACCGATAAAAAAAACAAAAACAAATAAATTAATCAACATACTTATCCTGGTTTCTGAATGTTTTCAGTGTAGTACCCTGAATGATAAATTAACCAAGTAGCCATTGAATTTGAATAAATAATTAATATTAAATCTAATTTAGGATGCAAATTGTTTGAATATAGCTGCTAAGTTTGTAACTGACCTAGTTAAAAGTATTGAGTGTCATCACATAGGCCATTTACATGCATTAGAGGACATGGTTCTTGGCATCCTGGTCTTGAAAATGCCATATAGTGTGAGATATTTTTAATGTAGATTAGATGGGACAACTGCAGAAGATAAAGGAGGTCTCCTGTCGATCCTAAAATATGCTAAAACCAAGACAGATTGAGAATTTTTAGTTAGTTCTGAATTCCTTCTCTAAGGATTTTTTGCTTGATGCCTGAGTCCATACTCTAACCTCCAGAAAGAATGAAAATAACAAACTCAAAAAGTAACACCATGAATCCAGCACAGGAGAACTGAGCTGCAAAGCAGGTTAGTGGGGTAGAGGGGAATGGGATTTTGCAGCAACCTTCCCCTGGAGTGGGGTGGAAATGGAGATTTTACAGTATCTTTCCCCTGCCATGCCCACCAAGCCACACCCACAGAACCAGTAGTAAAAAAAAAAAAAAATTGAATCCCACCACTGCTGCAAACACTGCATAGAGTTCGCTAAGCTTGCCTACAATCTTGGTGTACTTCCCTAATAAACTTTTTCATTATTGTTCATTGTTGGTTTTAAGAACCAGAAACATTGATGTGCCTACAAACAGCTCTTTTGTTCCCTTTCTGGCTTCCTAAGGCTTCTAATTTTTTACATTAACACATTTTTTAATTTAGAAAATATGAGACGATTGTGCCAAAGAAACATTCTAGCCTCCCACATACTCTCTTTTCAAAAGTGCCTTTTGATTTTGGGTGGATTTCATAGAATTTTTTTTTAAATAAAGTCACAGTGATGGATAGTTTCAGCCAGTGCTGTGTTTGGAACTGTGTCCACCTACTCCAGAGAAAGGACAGGCTGATCAGAAAAGAGCATTCTGGAGGCAGCAAGCTCAATTTGAACTTTGTTATGAGTTAGCAAAGTGTGAAATGTGGTAGAATTATGCTACACAGCCTCAAGCTGCTGGTGATAGGTTATTAGACAACCTATGTGGCTGTGCAGCCAAACCCTGCAACCTCATCATTCCTCCAATATATGTGGAGGGTTGTGTGAATCCTTCCCCAGGCTAAGGCTTAATAATTCTTTCTGAATAGTATGACTGGATGACAGAAAATAGATTTTTTAATGATTTTCAGTCATAATCAATTATATCTGGCTCCATACTGTTTAGCAATAGCAGTAATTCCCTTTACTCCATATACTGCTCAAATTAAGACATAAGAACCTAGCAGTAAATATCTCTCTGTGTTGAAAAATTAATACTAAAAAGAAAAATTCTAGATGAAGCAAAATAAGCTGCAACATAGGAATGGAAACTTGAAAATCTCCTTTCCCACAATCGCTACAGAAAATCTTAACTGAACATGTGACTTGTGCTGAAGTGAGAAAGAATTCCCAATTTAATGAAGCTCTGTTTTATCTCTTTTCATGAAAACTATATACAATGTCTTAGGACTCCTAGTATTTTCATCATTCTTAGATTGCAAAATCACAAAGAATTTACATTTTCAAATATTCACTATGTGGAATTTCTTTACTTGGTAAGCAGAGAGACTTTCCAGGATGATTTATTCAGTATTGTTGGCTTCTGATAAACAATAGTCATGCAAGACCTTGAATAAAATTCTTCCTTGGTTTCCAACAAAAGATGTTAAGAACCTGATCCTCAGAACCTAAGAACCTGAAATAAAAACTTTATAGCCAGAAATGTATAAATACAGTGGTTGTCTGTGTTAGGAAAGATGGAAAAACTGAAATGGTACAGGGTCTCCTGCTTGAATAAGGGGTTATACTAGTAGACTTTCAAGATCCCTTCCAACTCTATTGTGACTGATTGATTGATTGATTGAATCAAGAATTCCTGGAAGCAGCTTTCAGGAGAAAGTAGAATTTATCCCTGTTCATTCTGAAGTAGGGATTTTTTACTTAGGACCCTTCAGCTTATTCCACATATTCTAAAGAGATGGTGCTGCTCTATGGCAGTGTTTTTCAACCTCAGCAACTTTAATCGGTGTGGACTTCAAATCCCAGAATTCCACAGCCAGCATGGTTCTGCCTTCTGGGAATTGAAGTCCACACAGCTTAGAGAAGCTGAAGTTTAGTTTAGTTTAGTTTAGTTTAGTTTAGTTTAGTTTAGTTTAGTTTAGTTTAGTTTAGTTTAGTTTAGTTTAGTTTGCACATTTTTAAACCACCCATCTCACTCCGAGATGGGCAATGTACAAAAAGCATTAACATAAAAACAGAATATAAAAATTGTCAAAATGATCAAAAGATCTTCAAAAGGTCTTTAAAATGTCTTCTGCAGACACAACATAAGCCTAAGATTGAAAATCAGGCTTGTCAGATGCTACATCTTTTCTAGCCTGGTCTATGGAGTGGAGAGTTAGTCTCTGACAGAAAGCCACTTGAAGAGACTAGAAGCATTTGAAATGTGGATTTATAGGTGGCTGTTACATTGAGTTGGCAAAATCAGAAATGAGGAGGTGATAAGCTGTCTGGGAAAGCCAAGGGAAATCAAAACCATTAAAAAACAAAAGTTAGAATATTTTGGACATGTGATGCAACACCTGAAAAAAATACAGCCTACTTCACTTAATCCTCCAGGGAAAGATTGAAGGCAAATGAGGTCCAGGCAGAAGAAGAACATCATGGCTTCAAAATCTAAGGGACTAGTTTGGACAAAACTCAATAGCACTTTTTTTTGCAGCTGTTGATAGAAATAGGATTGGTACTTACCACCTGCTAGAAAAGCAAAAATATTCCTAAACAGATCATCCAAATGTTGGAAATGCAAACAAAAGCAAGGAACATATTACCATGAGTGGTGGACATGCCCTGTAGTGAGAAAAAATTGGATAAGGACAAAAAAATGGATAGAAGAAATAATTAAACAGGTAATTGAATTAAGACTGGAAACTTTTCTATTAGGCATAATAATAGGAAAATATGATAAGAAAACAGTGTATTTAATACTACATTTATTAATGGCAGCAAAAATAACTTATGTACAGAATTGGAAAAATGATATTATGCCACCAGAGGAAAATTTGATAAGAAAAATACTAGAGTGTGCCAAGATGGATAAGTTGACCATGGAGATAAAGGAAAGAGAAGATTATAAGAAAATTATAAAACAGATTATTATTTGACATGGAATGTACTGTGTGATTGGCAAAATAATAGATATAGAGTTGAATAGAGAAGAAGACAATAAGATAATAAGGTAAAAGATATAGTGGACAAAGATAGATTAAGCAACATAGACAAGTGTATAGATAGTTAAGATTTATGTAAAAGTATGTATACAGTATATATAGTTAAGATTTATCTAGAAGTATATATACCATCATGAAAGTGTTGGAATGAATGGAAATGATGTTGTATATCAGAAAAATTGTTGAATAAAAATTATTTTAAAAAATAAAAGAAATAGGATCACCAATATGATCTCCAATGTCCAATAATGGATAAGGCACAACAGGAAGAAGATATAAAAAATAAAATTTTAGAGGAAGGCAAGGTTAATTAAACATTGTTAAAATTAAAAGGAGAAGGGAAGGCAGTCAGGGCCATGGCTGCCAGCCCCATGGCTGTGTGCTCATCTGCACTCCCCAAGGGGAGCATAACCAAGTTTTGATTCCTTTTCGGAATACCTGGAGAATGGGGGCTTTCCTCGCCTCCAGGAGGAAGATAATTCTGTCTTATTGGAATAGAATAGAATTCTTTATTGTCCAAGTGTGATTGGACACACAAGGAATTTGTCTTGGTGCAAATGCTCTCGGTGTACATAAAAGAAAAGGTACATTCATCAAGAGTCAAGAATCATAAGGTACAACACTTAATATTAGTCATAGGGTACAATAAGCAATCAAATCATACAGTCAATATAAATCGTAAGGATGCAAGTGACAAAGTTACAGTCATACAGTCACAAGTGGAAGGAGATGTTGTGGTTAGCCGGCAGCAGATGCAGACGGCTGCATCTCTAAGAGTGAGGAGCCTGTGTGTGATGCAGGGATGGGGCCAGAACTATTGGAGAGTGGGGTGCTGCCTTCAGAGTTTGTGGAGTCTGGCAGCAATGATGCAGAGGATCCTGAGGAGCCTATGCCCAGTGCACATGCGTGCAGGGCTGCTCGAAGGAAAGAGCAGCTGTAGCAGCATGGGCGACTTGGATGTAAGGCTGCAAGATAATGGCCCCTCCCATAAGGGATAAAAGCTAGCCCTCAGGGGTTGGATTCTTTGCAGGAAGCAAAGAAGTTCTTTCAACTCTAAGTTCTTGTGGAAGTCCTGTCTATTCTGGTTTGTTTTTGGAGACTTTTTGTTTTGGATATATCCCTGCAATTAATCTTGTGTTCTTGGGAGCCTTTCACAACCTTGAAAGGGCTTGCTCTTATCTGGGACAATTAGTTTTAATGACTCTTTGTTGTGAATGAACAGAATTTACAGAGATGCATTAAAAAGGTTTGCTTTTATATATACTTTATATTTATTTGATTTGAACGAGGCTTGGGTCAGAATAGGGGATGGGTGATAAGGGGTAATGAGAAGATTAATAGGAATAATAATGCAGACTTTGTAAATAGAGCATTGAGGGAATTATTTGTTTAGCAGAGTGATGGCGTTCAGGAAAAACCTGTCCTTGTGTCTAGTTGTTCTGATGTGCAGTGCTCAATAGTGTCATTTTGAGAGTAGGAGTTGAAACAGTTTATGTCCAGGATGTGAGGCCTTAGTAAATACTTTCACAGCCCTCTTTTTGAGTTGCTCTGTGAAATTGATTTCACTTCCCCATTCCTTAAACATTCACTCCCTACTTTGAAAGAGCCACAAGTTACAGCAAGAGCTATTTTTCATAGTTGTGAACTTCCAGGAAACCAAACCTTAGCCACATACTTAGGATCTTAGACTTTCACATCCTAAGCTTCCTTCTATCAACTCTTCCCACATCATTTTTTCCCTTTGCTTAGACAGCAGACTCCCTGACTAAGTAGAATACCAAGCTATTAAACTAAAAGATGGGGTGGGGGTAGGGATCCAATGAATTAAGATAAACACTTTCCTCACCGCTTCAATCCTTGTAACTCACAGTGCATGAAGTTAAATGCTGAATTATTTGCTCTTCCTTATGAGAAACTAAACTGCTTTGAAATCACACAAGCTGTCAGACATTTCTCTTTGTGATTGGAATCCCCACCTACACCTGTCACTTAGACTTTTCTCTGAGCCTTCAATTAGTCATATTTTGTTGAATATGTATAAGAACTGCTGGTGGGATGGGGTGGGATGCTAATTATTCATTATTCCTATAGGTCAGTTTTAAGCGTACCTGAACCTGAAGTTTAGCCAGGCAGTTGTAATGATTTTCAAATGATCATAGTCTTTTCAGTAATGATAAGTGCCTACCTCCACCTCAGCATGGAGTAAAAGTGAACAACAGTATAATATTAATAAGGTGGGAGAACTAGATTCGTCATAATCAGTGCTCAAACTCACTGTATCAACCCAACCTCCCACAAGAGAAGTTGTATTTAGACAAGCACAAACACACTGCAGCAAACCTGAACATCAGAGATAGGAAATATGTCATTTACACACAACATTATCCAACAAAATGGATATTTGCACAACTTTTTCAAAAAGTGTCTGGCCACTCAGCTTCCAGTTTGAGCTTCTTCAGAGACAGACTGAAACCTCGTCTCTGTGAGGCTTCAATCTGTACTCGCCGCTGAAGCGCCCCGAGCCAGCTGGTTTCAGGGCTAAGCCACCCCATAGAGGTGGTGAAGAAGGGAGAGGCTGCCTGCAGGGTTGAAGAGAGCCACATCTTTCCTCCCCAGCTGGCCATTACTCCCTTTCCCAAAGGCAGTTGCAGCAGTGGTCAGAAATGGCCACCGCAAAGAAGAACTCGACCCCAAAGGAATGTGCAGGAGGAAGATAAGAGGAAAAAGTTTTGGTTGACCTGGTCAAAAAGCAAAAGCAACAAATAAGGTACCCTGGAGTTGAAACTGTTAAAAAACAATAGCATTGTTCCCTAAGAAGATTTTTAAGCTGCGAAGGAGAGAGAAAAGGGAAAAGACTTGTTTTTTTTTTCCTTTTGCTATACTGACTTAAGTCAGAAATTGGAAAAAAATCCATGTTGACATCAATAGGCATTTAATGCTGAAAATAAAAAGTCAAAAGGACAATAAAGATTTCTGGATAATTAAAAGTTTTTGAAAACAGGAAAGGAGAGAAAAGGAATAAAAGGGCAGGATCTGGAAGAGAGGAGACTGCCTGGAATTAAAAAAGAACTTTTAGAAAAATCTCAATAAGACTTCCAAAAGATACATTCTAACTGAAATATTGCAAAAAAAACCCCAGGAAGAGAAAGTCAAAAAAGAAATAAAGTCCATGTCACAGTGAACCAACGGATGCAAAGAGGATGTAAAACGGACAAAAAACCTTGCCATCCGTTCGAAATCGAAAAACGTGATGTACTCACTGCCTCCGTTTTGCTTTCCTCTATCCGTCCAGCATCCGTTTATTGATGTTTCATCCGCTCCAAAAGTTTTGGGCTGCCTAAAACTTTTACGCGGAAAATGTATCCAGTTTGTCCATTCTGCATCCGCTATGCATCCACTACGCATCCGTTCTGCATCCGTTACGCATCCGCTATATCTGCGAGGCATCCACTGTGCATCCGCAAACTCGCATCTGTCTGGACACAGGGAGAAGCGGAACAGACGCGGAACGGATGCAGAACAGATGCAGCATGGACAAAGCTTTAAAATGGAAAAAACGTTCGCAGAGGGGACTACCTCAGAAATAAAAGGATGTCTACAGGATGCCTAGAAGGAACCTAGAGGATGCCTAGAGGATGCAAAGGGCACCTATACTGCCATAAAAAGGGGGAGCAACTCGCCTGCATCTCACTTTCAGAACAGCAGCCCACGGTGCAGACCTCTGCAGCCTTCATCTGGCTCTTCCTCTTCCACAGAATCCAGTCATGTCCACCGTGGATTGGAAAAAGTCCTTTCGGCAGCCACCATCATTCTGCAACAGTGCGAAGCCATCTGCAGGCTCTGTGAACTCTACTGCGAGAAGAAAAGAGCCACCCAAAAAGAGTCGGATCCGAAGAGGGTTCACCAGAAGAGCAGAGAGGATGGACTGTACAACAAGCTGATGGTGGAGCTCAGGAACGAAGACATCGGGCGTTCCAGAACTTCATGAGGAGGCCTCCAGCCATGTTTGAAGAAGTTGTGCAGCGGCTGACACCCAGGTTGACACAAGGCCACCGACAACTTCCGGCCCAGCTGGAACCTGGCTCAAGGTGCACTCACTCTGCGCCACTGGCCTCAGGGACCTCCTACAGGAGCATGCAGTACAGCTGGAGGGTGCCATCTAACACCATCAGCATTGTGGTCAAGAAGTGGTGCAGGCCATCATCGAAGAATACAAGGAGGAGCTCCTCCAGTACCCCTCCACTGAAGAAGGATGGAAGAAAGTTGCAGAGGAGTGGTATCAAAGAAGTGGAACTTCCCCCACACCGTTGGAGCCATAGATGGCAAGCAACGTGGCCTGCAAAGCTCCACCCAACTCAGGGTCCACTTATTTCAACTCCAAGGGCTTCTTCAGCATCATTCTCTTTGCCATGGTCGATGCTGACTACAAGTTCATGTACATCGATGCTTCAGGCAACGGCTCATCTTCAAATGCCAGGTATACAACGCCAGTCACCTCAAGGAGAAGCTGAAGGCAACCTCATCGTGGGCTTCCCAGATCCAGACCCCTGCCCAACGACACACAAGATGTGCCCTACTTCATTGTGGGGGATGATGCCTTCTCCTCACAACCTACCTCATGAAGCCCTACACTTCCAGATCCTCACCCGTGAAGAGAGGATCTTCACTACAGGCTGTCCAGGGCAAGGCGGTGGTGGAGAACGCCTTTGGCGTCCTGGCCAAGCAGGTTCCAGGTACTTCTCACCACCATGCAGCATTGCCCAGAGACCGTGAGGAGGATGCATGGAAGCTTGCTGCATCCTGCACAATCTCATGCGCCACCCGCTACCCCAGTCTTGCAGAGCAGGCTCGTGACCTCCAGCAAGGCAATGGGGACCATGGAGCCTGGGGAATGGAGGCAAGGGCGAAACCTGATCGACCACTCAGGATGTGCAAGGCCCCAACAGAACCTCACATGAAGCGAAGAAGCAGCGCAACCTCCTGAGACACTGGTGCCAACTCGCACAGCTGGAGCCAGTGGAGTGGCAAGACAGGATGGTAAATGCTTAAATGGATGCTTCTCAGCCAGTCTCATCAATCAACGGATGAGATTGGCGCCATGTATTGTTTGGTTGGCCTACAATGAACAGGGCGTTAATAAAGAGTTGTGTTATGTTGACATGTGTGGATAATTTATTGGCATTAATTAATTGATAATAAAGGGCCGTAGGTGTGGCAACCTGGAGGGTGGACATACAGTCCACTATGCTTGCAACTGGAGGTTTATCTATCCCACTGCTAATCCTAACCCATCCACAGCTATTACCCATCCCAGCAGGTATCCTAACCCATCCCAAAGCTATCCTTACCATCCCACAAGCATGCAAAGGCTTAAACCATTTCTAAAAGTTCCACCAAGACTTTATTAAAAAAAAGAAATGAAGCAATGTGTGAATCATAAATAGACTTTATTAACAACAAGCTATAAGAAAAAATGAGTCTCTGGTACTCCTCTTGGCCGCTCAGTCCCAGGGGTGAAGGGTGCAGGTGCTGTGGAGGTGGCTGTGCTGGAGTGCTTGTCATCAGCTCCTCCAAAGAGAAGCAGCCAGAACGCCAGCCCCCAGAAGAGCGAGCCCGTGCTGCAGAAGCCCGCAGCAGAACCAGAGTGAGG
This sequence comes from Laticauda laticaudata, assembly GCA_004320025.1. Lineage (NCBI taxonomy): Eukaryota > Metazoa > Chordata > Lepidosauria > Squamata > Elapidae > Laticauda > Laticauda laticaudata. The sequence continues at coordinate 21,235 of BHFT01038405.1, forward strand.
ACCAGGGGGCGGGATGAGTTGCACTGTCCTCTTGCCAGGGCTGGCAGCAGATGGCTGAGCTTGCTGTGCTTCCACATGGTTGTGGGGTTGCTGGCTGGCAGATAAGCTGGCAGGAACCTAGGCTGGCAGGAAGGCTGGCAGGAGGCTGGCACCAAGCTGGCAGAAAGGCTGGCAGGCAGGCAAGCACCAAGGCTGGCAGGCAGGCAGACAGCAAGGCTGGCAGAAGCTGGCAGGCAGGCATCCACCAAGGCTGGCACGAAGGCTGGCACCAAAGGCAGGCACTAGGCTGGCAGGAGGGCAGGCACACAAGGCTGAGGAAGGCTGGCAGGCAGGCAGACACCAAGGCTGGCAGGCCAGAGACATGAACCAAGGCTGGCAGGAATGCAGGCAGCAAGGCTGCAGGCGAGACTGGCTGGCAGCAAGGCTTGCAGGCAGGCTGGCAGCAAGGCTGGCAGGAGGCTGGCAGCAAGGCTGGACAGGCAGACATGCAGGCAGGGCAGGCAAGGCAGCCAATCCGTCCGCAGCAGGTCTTTCCTGTGAATGGCGACCTGCTTCTGAGCTGCTTCCGTTAATATCCACGGGGCTGACACAATGCATCCCCCCACATGCGCAATTAACGCTCGGCATCCGCTAGGCTTCCGCTGTGCATCCGCACGGTCCCGCTCTGCATCTGCTTCATCCGCTGTGAATCCGCTGTGCATCTGCTGTATCCATTCCGCGTCTGCTTTGCTGAGGCCCCCCGGAAGCCCTGCGGACGTGCCATCCACTCCCATCCGCTCCATCCCTAGGCTTCCGTTCGTTCCATCCGCTAGGCTTTGCATCCACCCTGCGTCTTCCTGCGTCCGTGTTATCCGCTCCCGGTTATGCAAATTTTTTGCCCCTTTTGAGAGTGGATAACAACGGATGGAACATTTGCTCGTCGCTCTGTCCTTTTTGCATCCGTGGCCAGTGTGACATGGGCTTAAGAAGATATAACTTGGACTATCTGGATCACTTGATGATTTCTGGATTCTTGGCTACTGTTTTGAATGACTAAAATCAATCAGGTGGTTGTTAAAAAACTGTTTAAAAATGGCTCCACTTTTAGAAAAACTGAAAAATGGAACTTAAAAAGTACAAAAGAAGATGACAAGAAGGGAGAGGTCTTTTTGGCTTTCGTATTTCAGTTTTTAGAAATGGAAGATTTGAAAATTATGAGAAACACAAGAAATGCTTGCAGAACAAAAAATTGCGACAAAAAAAGAAGCCATCTTTAATGAACAACTAATCTTGGATGGGGGGAAAAATGAAAGGGGGAAAGAGAATGAAAAGTTTAAGATTGGGAAAAACAATTCCAAACAAAAATTAGAGTGAAAAATAAGTATAAAATCTGAAAGCAACAAAAGAGGGAAATGCAGAAGAGAGAATTATAGAAATTCTCTAATTAGAAATTAGAAAGAGAGACAAGGGGGTAAAAAGGGCAGGGAGAAGATGAAAGGGAAGAAAGAAAGGAAAAGAAGTCATAAAGGACAGAAACAAAATACAGAGAAACAGGCCTATTTAGGTAAAAATGGGTGAAAATTTAATGGAAAAGGGATTCTGCAAAAGGTACATAAGATAGTATGGTTATATTAAAACAGAAATAATTTTAGAAAATATAAAACAATGTATGATTAAAATGTCTGATAAAATAGCTATCGTAATTCAGTAGAATGCTTGTTGATAAAATAAATGTAATAAAAGGTATATTTAATGATTTATAAAACATATGTGAAGAGAAATAAGGGAAAAATTATTTATGAGATTATATGTGTTTATAAATTACATATATTTACAATCTTTTTTTTTTTAAAAAAGAGTATAGTGTGTATTATAAAGATGTAACCCAAGCAGAATTCGATTGGAATCATGTATTATATATTATATTGAAGGTCATAACCTTAAGGTATATATTGAAGTTTAAATAAGAGTTGAATGGATGTAATTAAAAGATGTAAAGGTGTCACACTCCAATTAGTAACTGCAGGAGAAAACTTGTTTAATGAGAAAAGATAATATGAAATTGAAACCAGAACAGACAAAAAGTATAATATAATGATTTGAATTGAAGATGAATAATCAAAATAAAATCGAGAAAAATTAAAAGAGGGGAAAACTATCTAGAAAATGTAAATAGTATAAGAATAGGAATAGAATACAAAAAGGAGCATGAAATTGAGTTTTGTGTCTGTATAAAGAAGTTCAACCGGGACCATGCTATTTTCAAAAAAGATGTTTTACTTGTATTTTGTATGTGTGAAAACCCAAATAAAACTTTATTTTTTAAAAAAAGTGTCTGACCACCCAACTAAAAGCTATGAAAAGCATAGCACTTCCATATTTCAAGAACACCTCACCGAAATCACCGACAGACTACTGCAACCATATGACATCAGTGTAGCACACATATTAATTAAAGCCCTCCAAAACATTTTAAATAAACCAAAAGACCCAGCAACCCCAGAAGGAAAAACAGGAGTCATTGACAACACACAGTGTAAGGTCTGCAAAAGGCACTATATGAGACAAACAGGCAAAAGACTAGCAGAGCACATCCATGAACACCAACTCGCAGTCAGAAGACATGATGAAAACTCCTTAATTTCACAACACATGAGCAGACTTAACTGTAGTCTGGGAAACTGTGGAAACTGTGACCATCCTAGATTAAGCCAGGCTAAGAATGCTAGAGAATTCCTGGAAGTTTGGAACGCTGACAAATCAGCCATCAACAAGCACATAGACATAAACAACATTTACATACCATTCAAAGGAGACAATCAACATGGAAAATCACCTTCCCATCAATATCAACATTGAGATGAGCAGAGATTTACACCAAGGTTAACATCAGCCCAACAAATAAAAAGTAAATCAAAGAACTGCCTCACAAGTTAAGAGATAAACAGCTCACCCAAAGAACCACCAAGATCACTCCCACCAAAAATGACAGGAAGCCACTAGAACCGTGATGGTGAACCTGTACCACGAGTGCCAGAGGTTGGTATGTGGGTATGCATGCCATCACCAGCTGCTCTTCTGGTTTCCAGTGTGCTCATACGCACTGGCCAGTTGATCTTTAGTTTCCAGCATGCGTGAAGACTAGCTGCCTGGCAGGTGCAGGCGCACCAGCCATCTGGTCTTTGTCAGAGTATGTTCCAGAAATCACATCCAGAAATCACACACAGATAACTGATTCAGCAGGATTTATTAACTTCTTTATATCCATAATAACACATGAAGTAAATTTACAATACCAACAGCAGATTCTTCCAACGTGCTAGCAGTTACAGGCAAAAACACAAGCAGAGGAGAGAACAGCAGAGAACAGTTTCAGTTTTGATTCAGAGTTGCAGGCAAGTTTTCAGCTTCAAAGCTCAGAGCTTAATGCAGAGCCACACCCAGGCTCCTTCCAGTATCAGTATCCAAACAGTCCTCATTGGCTGACTTAGTTGTCATGCCTATTCATTGGCTAACCTTGTTACCATGCCACTGCCAGTTCATGAATATTCTGACAGTCTTCGGGTTTCCAGCACTCAGGAATGCATGAAGACCAGCTGGCCAGCATGCACATGTGCACTGGTGATCTGGTCTTCAGTTTCTGGCACTCCATTGCACATGTACATGTGCATGCATGCATGTATTCCAGTTTAGGCCCTTGGTGCCAAAAAGGTTTGCCATCACTGCACTAGAATATGCAAGGAAAGGAAATCCCGCTCCCTCCTAGGGTAATGAAATGTCTGCAAGAAAACAACCAAGCTCAGAAGCATCAAGGATCCTTCATTTCATCCCTAAGCTTCCAAATATTCTCCTCTATTAAATGTGTTTTCATTTGATATAACTATATAATATGATATTACCATGACAAATCTGCAGTTAATATCCACAAACTGAACTGTGATCTTCATGTTGTGTACTGAAGCCTCCAGAAACCCTGACAATTTCACGTCTTTGCAAATCCAAGTGGGTCTCAAACAGAAGATTTCTAAGCTCACAGGTCACATATGAGACTGTAACCTATGATTGGTGAGCCGACCTGATGGGTTTAAAATTGTTCTGAGATCGTTTGTATTGTTCCAAATGGTATTAGCAATCTTGACTTCAAAGTCTCCCTGGCAGACTATAAATCTTCACCTTTCGGAAGACTGCAACTCATTTCAGAAGAGTCTATATGCCATTCACTGGAGCCAACTGGCTCATTAGAGTGAATCACAATTTATTGGCTCAAGATCACACTCAGGCACTGGTTCAAATTTTCTGGACAACCTAACAGAGCTTAGTACATTTTCTACTTTGACTCTCATCCTGAATTGCAGTAGCAGAAGCATTTAGGCTTACACCCCACCCCACAAAACTCTTTGTGGTTTATAATGTAAGCATTATTTGCACATTTGCCCTCAGCAATTTGACTTCTCATTTCACTAACTTCAGAAGGATGGAAGGTTGAGTCAACCTTGAGTCCCCTCAGGATCAAACTCCATACTGTGGTTGGTTTGCCTGCAATAATGCAATTTAACCCACTGCAGCATCAGGGCTCTTCAGGATTCAACATGAATCAGAATGCATTATATTTTCTGAACAGTGAGAAAGTTTGAATGCAAGCCTTGTGATTTTTCATGATTCTCTCCTAGATTTCTCAGGAAGCCACTTGAGAAATCCTTAAATTCAGGGGTGGAATTCTACCAGTTCACACCTATTCGCTAGAACCGGTTCTTAAATTTTTAAGCAGTTCGGAGAACCAGTTATTAGAAGAAATCTCCTTTTGCTTTTTCCACTTTACAAGCCCTGGTATTGTTGCTTACAAAAACTGCCTCTCCCTTAACCCTTATAACATTCATGGCAGGACTAGACTTCCTGTCTCTGGAGCTTCTGTGGAATTTTTTTTTTTCCTTTTGCTGGTACTTTGCTTGTGTTAAGCCTGAAATTGACATATGTGTAGTCATTTCATTTGGAAACCTGAAACCTTGATTTTCTTAAAGGAGAAGGAATGTTTTCAGCTTTTTACACTGCTGTTGGGAGGACATACTCCCCTGTTGGAGTTAACACTTTGAAGAAACTGAATAATGAAGCAGAGCTGCCGGAAAGAAGCTTTTAATGACAAGGAACCAAGATGACATTCAACAAGGCTTCTTGGCTAGCTAGAAAGATTGACATTCAAACATGAGTTTACATACCCTTTCTTAGTTTTGGTCTAAAACTGGTTTTTGGTGAAGTTTAATTCTGTGCTTAGTGACGTTTAATCCTGTGTTTATTGATGGGATAATTTTTTCCTATTCAGCTTTGTTTGGAAGGAGAAAGGTTAATCTCTGTTCCTGAAAAGAAACTGGGTTGAGAAATCTGGCTAGTTCCTGTGTCTATTTGTTCTGATAATCGGTTTAACAAGCAACAGCTACTGTTGTGATTTAATTATTTCTATTGTGTTTGAATTTTTTTCCTGCCTCATGGTTTCTTTTTTATTTTGAGAGTGGGTCTTCCTTCACTATTTTAGTGGTATCTGGCACTGTCCTTTTGGGGTGTACGTCCAAGAGGCAGGATGCAAGATTGGCACTGATTTTTTTACTATCTTTCTGGGGGGCATATGATCTTTCCTTAAATCTGGATGATTTCCTTAGGATATCTTGTGAGGTGAGACCAGCTGTTATCTTTAAATGGTGCAAATGGATCTAAGGATTGCTTCTCCTGGGTGTGCTCTTTCTGGAGAGCTTAAATGACCTCTCTGCTAAATGGTTTCACTTTATGAGCAAGAGTTGGCTGCTTATGGTTATTGCTTTTTAACTATTTTCATTCTTTAAGGTACCTCTGGCTTGGAAGTGTTTTTAATCTAATAATTGATATTTAGGGCAGCTTTTTGCAAGCAAAGAAGCTTTTTGTATTTTTGTACAGGTAATCCTTGACTTACAATACTTCATTTAGTGACCATTCAATGTTACAATGGCACTGAAAAAAGTTACTTATTACCATTTTTCACACTTACACCAATTGCAGGATCCCCACAGTCACGAGACGCCAGGTGAGGAGAAGTGCCCCTCGATGTGAGTGATGCCAAATTAGCCATGCCAACCCAGTCACATGACCACCAAGCCATGCCTACCAATTAAGCCATGCCTACAGATCTGGTTGTTAAAAAATTTGAATCCCACCCCTGCTTATATTGATTTTCTTTCCATGCAACTGTTGATGGCAAAGTTCATGAAAGAGTCCTCCATGATTGATGCCAACAGCGGCAGCCCAGAGTCATTTCCTTCTTTCATTTTTGGTTGGTAAACTGCATTTATTTAAAATGCCTTAATGATGTTAATTATTTTTGTTGGCACACCATGACATTTCAAGATATTCAATAAAGACATGTGAAAGAGACTGCTGTATGCTTTATAAAAGCTAAGAATTGGCTGATATTTTTCAGTGGGCACTTGGATGTTTTAAAGGCATTAGATTCCAATTTTCTGTGACAAAGTGACATATATTTTCTGGAATTCCACGATGCTTTAAAAAGCTATTGCTTATAATTCACTACTTACCAGCTTTAAGGCCCTATCACACTGCCCAAGGGATGCAAAACAGACACAACGGACGAGCAAAATGTTCCATCCATTGTTATCCGCTCTCAAAGGGGGCAAAAATTTTCATAACCGGAGCGGATAACACGGACGGGGGAAGGACGCAGGGCGGATGGAAAGCGGATGCGGAACGGAAGCCCAGCGGATGGAAGCGGATGGGAGCAGATGGGAGCGGATGGCACATCCGCTAGGCTTCCGGGGGACCTCAGCAAAGCGG